>OZ023215.1:22300661-22322119 GCA_963995525.1 Escarpia spicata
ACTATTATCATAGATGCACATCGTACCTCTAAAATAATTCATTACATCAAGTTCTCTTGGTCGTTCGTGAGACGCTGCTAGATATACGGAGGCACACTGAGAGTGAATCTAACATAAAACATGAAATTAAATCAGACTTCAAGGACTCAACGTCAATGGTATTATTATCAAGGTATGCAGATGTGACACCTACATCAAGGCTGTTCCGTCACTACTTTGTCTTCTGGTTTTTACGCTACAAACTCACTCGGCAGATGGTGCATCGATATTGACTCGTGTCTACGCCTGAGTGGGTGTTTCCGACAGGCCTCTCAAAAATTTCTACATCCGGGACCATTCAATACATTACCAGTTTATCATCAAGTAAGTAAAGCACATACCCTATAACGTGTGTAATATGTGTTATTCCATGACATAGTGTAATTCACGAATTGAGTTAACGTGTGAATTACGCAGACATACATGTCATGATATAGTAGGGGAAAGTGGGGTACTTTTGACCGCTGTGTTGGACACGACCATAATATATTCCGTCACCTCGGTACCGACCGTTACGTGGCTCCATCACCCGACGAAATAAAGTGCATCGCAAGCAACCAATTGCTGACTGCGCAAACACTTCGAAACGGTAACTAGATATTAGTTTGTTCAACTTCTGGTGTAACGTCTATGTGTAAAAATGTGATGTTTGACAGCAGTTTATAAATATTCAGCTAACTGAGGGGCATGGACGGTGAAAACGGTATTTCAACAATGAATGAAGCGTGTTTTAAGAGCAAACTTTCACTAGCTTTTGTAGTTATATATCCGGATTCATACTCTGTGTCAACCGCTACATTGAACCAGTGGTTGAACGGTGTATGTTAGTCCAATATACAGGAGCAGTAATTCAATAATCACCAATGCATATTTATCAGAACTAATTTGTGGTTTAATGTAGATCAACGGTCGTTTAAATTGAACAGATACGTGACACGCTTTGACAAATACATAGCACGTCCAGACAAAATACACGTTGTAAACTGACGATCATTTCTGGAGACGAACATGTTTTGTCTGATACATTCGTGCTATCAGTCAACTGTCTCTGGCAACGACAGTTTGGACCGACACGAGGTGACACCGTTGTCGCGATTAGGTGATACCGTCACGAGCGATCAGATTTCCGCAGCCCGATCGTCCCCGGCCAAAGCATAGTAATGTATATATAGTGTAGGTCCTACACAGTGGAGTATATTATGTGTATCAATCATACGCATACATGTTATCTGTTTTACCTTTGACATTTTTGAAAGAGAGCATTTTCTATGACGAATCGTTGCATCGTTAAAATGGTTGTGATCAAGATGGCCCCCTCGTTTTGTTACGTACATTTCTGTTATGAGTTATTCACAAGAATAGGAAGCGAAATACGTTTTTAGGGGAAAACATCACTGTAGTTATGTAGCAAGACGTGTACACTTATTATTAGTAAGTGCGCACAACGTGTTCACTTATTATTAGAACCAAATCGTAATGTCGTAATGTCGTAATATGCTGGGATCCCTTCGGTTATGGAACCGCGGACTTGTTTGCCGAAGTATTCACTGACCCTTGCACCGAACTCAGCCTCTAACAGTTCGACATTCTTCGTCGTGTATCGTGGCCTGAACGTAAGGTTTGCGAGTGAACATCCTAACTGCGCGGAACATCTTTGCTCCGTCTTGCAGCCTTTCGACCTCGGTTGCAAACTCGTCTAATCTAGTTGACCCGTTCTCTAGAGCTTTTAGGCGCATTGCGTGAAGAAACATGTTGCAGCTGATTTGATTGCATTTTCAATGGAAACCCATCTATCGCTTGAGCTGATGTTATTGTCTAAGTCCCGAAGCGAAAACGGCGACGGCTGCGCAATATTCTTTTTTCACATTTTCACTCGATAGCTTTTCTGTGCAGTATAGCACACGCTTTCAGAACTTGAGTTGTACATTTCTCCCCTCATCCCAAACACACAACGCATATTTAGCTTGGCTATAATTACGCGGTGGTCGCTATTTAGAAATGTTCCCGCATACGATCTCGTAACTGTGAGCAGACATCTGTGTGGCTTACGACATATGATAAAGTATATCATGTTATATATGGGGACTACGCGTCTAGTGGATCTATCAAGTCTCTGCCCTTGCCATGTAGTTTTGTGACGGGCTGCATGTGCGATGGCGGTATTACAGACAAACACGCCATGAGTTTCCAAGAAGTCAGCCAGCGCCATACCGTTGATGTTGCGACGACCACGAGTGTGTCTACCCATGAACTCTTCGTTATCTTCACGGCAACCCAGCTTACTGTTGAAGTATCCCGCGATGTAGAACAACACATTTGACATGTACAGAGTCGTAATCCGGGCCAGTTCGTTGAAGAACGTTTCCTGCTCCTCGTTATCCTGGCTGAACCTCTGTGATGTTGGGCCGTAGGCGCTGACTACAGTCATGACGCAGCTACTTGACATGCGGATCTGGAGCACAGCGACCCTGTCAGATACCAACCAGCATCGTATTTTTGAGCCAACCTGCCACACCAAAGCCCATCCCATAGTGTCTTGACTTGGACGTCAGTATTCTCCAACGCGATCATCGAAACCGTTGGGACACTTGGTTTCCTGAAGACAACACACAGCGACCTTCAGCCGTTTAAGATCTTCGGACAGCTGGCAGCGTTTAGTCGTTGAACGTAATCCTCTGACGTTGAACGAACTTAAGATTAGGACGGAGGGATCATCTGAGGAGCCGCAGTTTCGAAACGAACATGCCATCACGCATCAGCAGTTCAGTTCGTTGTCGCGCGTTAAATTTTATCCGGGTGATGCTTATGTGCATACGTAAGGCATAATAGTTGGCACCAGTAGATCACGTAGTGATAAATAATATCCAGTAGTTAAATATGTATCGTTTGTTGTTTAATACGAGCGTTATAGTTAGAGTACATAATTATAATGTGCTGTTTCAGATTTGTGACCAAGTATGTCACGTGATGTGTACGTGGAGAGGAAACTGTTTTACGACAGAAATTGTTTATGTCTGTGGGAAGCAAATATTTTATAATTTATGTATATATATAGACATATATGTAAATATGTATATACATATAAACATACATAACGCCCAGATAAATGAAAACGCGACAGTTGTAGCTGGTGTTAAATGCATTCCCCTAGATACGCGCACGCACAGAAAAGTTGTCGCGCTTACATTTATCCGGGCGTTAAATTTTATCCGGGTGATGTTTATATGCATATGTAAGGCATACTATTTGGCACTAGTAGATCACATAGTGATAAATAATATCCAGTAGTTAAATATGTTTCGTTTGTTGTTGTAATACGAACGTTATAGTTAGAGTACATAATTATAAGTTGCTGTTTCAGATTTGTGACCAGGTATATTAAGTCACGTGACGTGTGCGTGGAGAGGAAACTATTTTACGACAGAAATTGTTTTGTCTGTGGGAAGCAAACATTTTATAATTTATGTGTATATATAGACATAATTATATATATAAATATACATATATATATATAAGCATGCATGACGCCCGGATAAATGAAAGCGCGATAGTCGTAGCTGGTGCTAAACACATTCCCCTAGATACGCGCACACGCAGAAACGTCACCCGGATATCATTTAATGCCCGGATAAATGTAAGCGCGACAACGTCACTTCACAAGTTTGATTCCCATGGATTGATGACACAATGGTGTTGCCATCTAGTGAGTGTCAGCAATACAAAACGTCATTACACGACTGTCCTGTCATCTAGCGAATGTCAGTTTTCTTGCGACGGTTTGTTTATAAATTACGACGTGGTTATTCTTCCGGTCGCCGTAACCCGACTTCGCCTTGCTAATCTTCCGTGAGTTCTGCTCCGGTCGCCGTAACCCGCCTGGGGTTATTTATTGTTCGTGTGTTTCCTCTAGTTCTGAGACTTGAGTCTGATCGCCGTATCCGGAGACTTGGCGGGATTAAATTATTAATCTTCCGAGTTCTACCAAGCATGCTATCACGCAAATTAGTGGTCCTATTACTTTAACCCTAGCTGTCACCCAAAACTAAATGGAATACCTACACTAATAGGCGGGCGCTGCTACTAGTTATGCCAGTTAAGTAAAATATTGCGCAATTAAATTAGCCCAGCTAAATTTGCCCCAAAAGGCTAAAATAGGTTTGCTGAAAGACATGTAGGGAAGTCAACCAATGATCTCTATTTGGATAGGGAACGAACATTATCTTATCACTGGGCTAGTCCAGGGCAGCAGAAAAACTTACTTTGTTGTCTCATATTGAAGTGTTAACGGCCACGTTAACATCTCAGCTAGGAATTTTATCTCACTACTGTGACTAGGTTCTATGTACACTGAGAATATATTTATATTAAATTAAAATAAAACTGTTAAGAAACATAGGGACAACAATACACAATACAGTTATAACACTTTACTGAATTTTCAAACAAAGAAATAATAGCAGTAATGTAAAAAAAACAGAGCAGTTACAGTTCACGCGCAGTTCTTGGACACATCAAAACATGGTGGAAACAACATAGCGGTTACAGTACACGCTCAGTTCTTGGACACATCAAGACATGGTGGAAACAACAGAGCAGTTACAGTTCACGCGCAGTTCTTGGACACATCAAGGCATGGTGTAAACAACAGAGCAGTTACAGTACACGCGCAGTTCTTGGACACATCAAGACATGGTGGAAACAACAGAGCAGTTACAGTACACGCTCAGTTCTTGGACACATTAAGACATGGTGGAAACAACAGAGCAGTTACACTACACGCTCAGTTCTTGGACACATCAAGACATGGTGGAAACAACAGAGCAGTTACAGTACACGCTCAGTTCTTGGACACATTAAGACATGGTGGAAACAACAGAGCAGTTACACTACACGCTCAGTTCTTGGACACATCAAGACATGGTGTAAACAACAGAGCAGTTACAGTACACGCGCAGTTCTTGGACACATCAAGACATGGTGGAAACAACAGATCGGTTACAGTACACGCGCAGTTCTTGGACACATCAAGACATGGTGGAAACAACAGAGCAGTTACAGTACACGCTCAGTTCTTGGACACATCAAGACATGGTGGAAACAACAGAGCAGTTACAGTTCACGCGCAGTTCTTGGACACATCAAGACATGGTGGAAACAACAGAGCAGTTACAGTACACGCGCAGTTCTTGGACACATCAAGACATGGTGTAAACAACAGAGCAGTTACAGTACACGCGCAGTTCTTGGACACATCAAGACATGGTGGAAACAACAGAGCAGTTACAGTTCACGCGCAGTTCTTGGACACATCAAGACATGGTGGAAACAACAGAGCAGTTACAGTACACGCGCAGTTCTTGGACACATCAAGACATGGTGGAAACAACAGAGCAGTTACAGTTCACGCGCAGTTCTTGGACACATCAAGACATGGTGGAAACAACAGAACAGTTACAGTACACGCGCAGTTCTTGGACACATCAAGACATGGTGGAAGCAACAGAGCAGTTACAGTACACACGCAGTTCTTGGACACCTCAAGGCATGGTGGAAACAACAGAGCAGTTACAGTACACGCACAGTTCTTGGACACATCAAGACATGGTGGAAGCAACAGAGCAGTTACAGTACACGCGCAGTTCTTGGACACATCAAGACATGGTGGAAACAACAGAGCAGTCACAGTACACGCACAGTTCTTGGACACCTCAAGACATGGTGGAAACAACAGAGCAGTTACAGTACACGCGCAGTTCTTGGACACCTCAAGACATGGTGGAAGCAACAGAGCAGTTACAGTACACGCGCAGTTCGTGGACACATCAAGACATGGTGGAAACAACAGAGCAGTTACAGTACACGCGCAGTTCTTGGACACCTCAAGGCATGGTGGAAGCAACAGAGCAGTTACAGTACACGCGCAGTTCTTGGACACAGCAAGACATGGTGGAAACAACATATCAGTTACAGTTCACGCGCAGTTCTTGGACACATCAAGACATGGTGGAAACAACAAAGCAGTTACAGTTCACGCGCAGTTCTTGGACACGTCAAGACATGGTGGAAACAACAGAGCAGTTACAGTACACGCGCAGTTCTTGGACACGTCAAGACATGGTTGAAACAACAGAGCAGTTACAGTACACGCGCAGTTCTTGGACACATCAAAACATGGTGGAAACAACAGAGCAGTTACAGTACACGCGCAGTTCTTGGACACATCAAGACATGGTGGAAGCAACAGAGCAGTTACAGTACACGCGCAGTTCTTGGACACATCAAGACATGGTGGAAACAACAGAGCAGTTACAGTTCACGCGCAGTTCTTGGACACATCAAGACATGGTGGAAACAACAGAGCAGTTACAGTACACGCGCAGTTATTGGACACATCAAGACATGGTGTAAACAACAGAGCAGTTATAGTACACGCGCTGTGCTTGGACACATCAAGACATGGTGGAAACAACAGAGCAGTTACTGTACACGCGCAGTTCTTGGACACATCAAGACATGGTGGAAACAACAGAGCGGTTACAGTACACGCGCATTTCTTGGACACATCAAGACATGGTGAAAACAACAGCATTATTTAAAAACATCTTTGAAGTGAAGTTTATTTTTTAGATCGTCATACATACAGGATTCTATGATCTATTGTGTCGAAAGCCTTTGACAGATCCAGAAATATTGCAAGCCTTTTTTGTCAAGAGTTAAGTATATTCTGTCAACTAATTCAGTTATTGCTAGTTCAGTAATGTTCAGCTCTGAAACCATACTGATTAGGGTGGAGGAGCTTATTAAGTGTGAGATAGTGGAATAATTGAGAATAAACAATTTTTTTCAAAGACTTGATATGCATGGCAAGATATAATGGCCTGTAGTTGTTGAAATTATGGTTATCATTTTTTTTGTGGATGGGAATTACTTTAGCAATTTTTTGTTTTTGAGGAAATTTTCCATTGCGTAGTGATTGATTAATTATACTGGTAAGGGGTATGGCAATGACATTAACGGAAGCTTTAAGTAATATTGAAGCTTCCGTTAATGTCATTACCAAACCCCCTTTGTTCGATACTAAAACAGCTAATCCCTGAAGCTATTGCATATAAATATAAACACACATGAAAAAGATTAAACAAACTTGCATCCTCTGCAAAGTCATAATTTTGCCTTAGGGGCAAAAAGTCGTACTAACAAAGTCAGCTATAGTATAGCAACACATATGCTTAAAATCATATCTTCAAACCAACAATCTCAATAATGGACAAGATTACTCCAACGTGCAAAACATAAAAGATCATTCTTTTGCCTTACGGGTAAAAAAGTTCTACCAATGAAAGACAGCTATCGCATAACAACACATGCTTAAATAATCACATCTTGAAACCAACACCCTTGATACTAGACAAGATTACTCCAACTTGCAAACCACACATCGCAGATTAATGTAACTAAAATTAAGCCATCACACGCAACTCAAATCCTCATTATCATCCAGTGTCAATGTGCACGTTGCTCAATACCACACGCCATCCTTCACTAGGGCGTACGCCATCTGCTGCACTGCGTGCCACGTTGGTGTCTCGCAATGCTTCTGTATTGCCCTTAGACAGACGTCGCTGTCAAGGCAGTCCGCGCTCTTCTCGAGACGTCCGAAGCTTTCGACAAGCGACCGGTGTGTAGTGCTGTCTCGCTTTGTACAAACCAGCAGAGCATAACTACAAATGTACATCAAAAACTATTATAAACTAATATATAAATTTATTATATGACAGATGAATGCTTTATCAGTTATGCTTCAGTAAATCTTATAAAATGACGCTTATTAACAGTAAACAGTAAAATGAGTAGAAACACATTTTGAGATTTTTATGCAAAAAATTTCAGCTACAGTGTCATACCATAATCTCTAACTACAGGAAGCTTGGTGAGAAATTTGAACGGTTTGTCCTTTTTCATCCTTTCCGGCAAGCCAATGACAATCAACTCTGCCCCTTGGGTCGACCCCTCTTCCTCATTGATGGCTGCATTTTCATGTTACCGAGACCTGTCAACAGATGATAATTGGCAGGTTAAAATAGCCAGTAACAAGACCCACCAAGGATACTTTGAAGAACAAGTAAAATACATATACAAACAATTTATTAAATATATATGTTACAGATCCAAAATACAGTATTCCGCTGACAGTTATCCTCAGCTTTACCATCATTTTAGACTATCTTCCCTTCCCTTCAACATCGTAGGCAAGTTGCAGATCTTATGTTTTTTACACAAGTGTGTGCACTCCCAACTAGACTCGTCGTATCTGGTAGGGGCTATCCAATTTCACTGTCCTTCACGATCTCTACGAAACTACATCCCTTTTAGAGTGTCCAATAGCAGAATCAACATTATAAATTTTTTTGAATAGATGTTTTGAATAGATGTATGACTACTTTCAACACATGGTATTTAAGTGATCCAATTTGTTATATATTTTCAGGAGCTGAAACCTTTAGATCATCAATTCAAAAACACGTCTACGTATAACGGATGTTTGCCTGGTATATTTGATGTTGATATTGTGTGGTTTTTATGTCCTTATTGTTCTCATCGTTTTTATTATTATTCTATTATTGTTTTATTATTTATATGTATTGTTTCAGTTATCAGTCATGTTACTGGGTCCACTGGACCTGTTGGAATCTGAATAAATACAATACAATACCAGGTAAATAGTTATATATGGAGAAAAACCAAGACATTTTTATGTACTGTAATAAGTGATTTGTAACTCCCAGTTGTACTTGCCAAAATAACAAGTACATTTATGCACATTAAAACATTCCTGGAATTATAATTAATAACCCACTTACTCAGTGTTTGGTTTTACTTTAGGCAAAGGCAGATCTGTTGTTAACGCATTCTGAGTTAAACTACCTACTTTTTTTATTTCAAAAGATAACTACTACGGCAAATACAATGTGGTACAAACTTACTAGTCTTTAAAGTTTAAGGACTCTGTAACGAAGATGCAAGAGGTTCGACCGGGTCTTCAAGCTTCATCGTTGGCTGATCATGTACTGCACCGACTGAAAACAAAATAGGAATGTCAATTAGTTGATGTCACTTTTAACATGACATTTTCTGACAGGAATATACAACATTTTATACGTGAATATTCATTTTCAATACGTACATGCATGTGCACGAATGTCAATCAATTGATGTCACTAACTTACCCAAGGTTTGAAACGGAATATAACGTGGACAAACAAGTTTTACGATATGGCAAACACAAACAAGACATTTAGTAGTCTACGCATAGCCACCGCTCACGCTTAGTAAAGCTTTGCCTTGCCCTCAGCTTCGGCACATACATACATCTTCATTCAAACGAGTAACGGCTAAAACAATTTGTTGGCTGACTTCATAGTACCCTCAAACAGGGTTATTATACTCAAAGATAATATAATTACTTAAATAAGCAGACTTACTGTGATGTGGCTCTGGCGCCTTTGCTTTCTTCGGATATGTGCAGTTTTCCACCGAATATTGCCCCAGCCAGTATACTTCACATCGGGATTTGCCTTTCCTGCAATGTTCGGCATACGCTGTTTGGCACCGTCAATGGTTCTTGAATCGCTAAATACATTTGCACAAAACTGTCATCTTGAACTTGTTTGATTTTATCGGAAAATTGCGAAAAGGAAGACAATTTATCACCGACATTGACACCCACGAACTCTTTCCTAACTTCAATCTTGTGAAATGCGCCGAATCTGCGCATGCGCGGCTATACTATGACGAAGTAGGCTTACGGCGCATACGCGGCCCAACTCACGGAAGAATAGCTGGCCAAATCTGGGTTACGGCAACCGGAAGAATAACCACTTCGTATAAATGATTACTCAAGTGTCGGTCAAATTGCCAATATGTCAAATTTGCAGCAACCGGGCGGGGTATCAGTGTTCTCAACATGGTCACTGCATGACATAATAACGAACTACTTGTTTTTTGCATTTTGAAAAAGTTCCTTTAACAGCGAGTTTTGTTTGTTTGGTGGATTTTTCTTTTGAGATCATTGTCTTTGTGAAACGGTATCCAGAATATTGCCGATGGAACAACGGTAATTATGACCACGTGTATGGGCAAAACACGAAGTAGTACATAAATACGAAGTCAGTCAGCGTTCACCACATAACACCTAATAGACCATCAACCACCGAACAGTTGAAGCTACATGAAATACAACTAGTTACTGATAGACACAGTTCATCATTATTTATCGGACCTTTACCAAAACGCACGATAAAGAAGACATGATCGAGGTTGATCAGATAAAAAATACCAGCTGCCGTGACGAACGAGACAGCTAAGCTGTTCGTGGCGCAATCAATAATGTGTAAAATAACGGAAATGTGGCGCCTGGGACAGGTTTCTTGTAGGCCCTAAATCTGGACCGAGGAAGAAATAATTAAATCTGGACAGCTTTACGTTACTATTAACGTCACACAATAGTTTAATGGTTGATCGGGTGTCCTCGTGCAGGAATAACTCTTTCAAACAGCTTGTCTTCTCTTAGGCAGATCATACACTTGTTCAAGCACTGAACCTGTGTAAATCAATTAACAGCCGGTGACCGCGGCGTTATAGTTAATGTGGCAGCCACGCTAGCGACATGCTAAGTCTTAATGGAAGTTGCCCAGGCCGTATGGTTTTGTTATTTAATATATAATGCATTATCTACGGTTTCGGTCATAATAAATACCTAATCTTAGACCGCGTCTAAGTGCTCGGCGACGTTGGTTTACGCAATAGCTTAGCAACAGGCGTGTTTACCATTGCGCCATTGTTTTCCTGGCGCAATCGCTACAGGGTGCCTAACAAATTAACCCAATTATTCCAAGAGTAAATACATTAAACAAATTACCTTCAGTACTCCCATGGGATCGAACAAACGCCGTTGCTGAGTGCAATTCATGTCAACACCGTTGGTCTTTTCATGGTGGTCGAAGCCGCAGACTTCGCTTGCAGTGCTCGAGAAGGGGAAGTAAAATAAACATTTAACAAATTATGGTCAAGTTACACTCACAATTAGTAAGATGCATTCAGTTCATCTAACAAAGTATTCTACAATGTGCCATTCTGTACAGGTGTAAACCGTCATATGAAGTCCGTGTTCGAATGGGTGATATTTGCCAATGGAAGTGCTTAATTACGGTAATGAACAATTGTGTTGTATGAATATTAATTTCTGCAATTGAACACATAGAACGTGGCTGCGTAGTGTCTAGATCGTCGGGGTCTCAACCGTATCGCATTGAACATCTAGAGCGTGGTATCGTAGTGTCTAGAAAGTCGGGGTCTCAACCGTATCGAATTGAACACTTAGAGCGTGGTATCGTAGTGTCTAGAACGACGGGGTCACAACCGTATCGAATTGAATACCTAGAGCGTGGTATCGTAGTGTCTAGAATGTCGGGGTCTAACCATATCGAATTGAACACCTAGAGCGTGGTATCGTAGTGTCTAGAATGTCGGGATTTCACTCCATGTTGCTTCAGTTCACTCAGTTGTGCAAATGAATACCTGGCTGCAGACTGGACGTGAAGCTATGAATCGTCGTTGCGCAGTAAATACAGCGTGGCTGAATAATTCTTATGTGGCGTTCGAATGAACACAATTGCAAGTGGTGAAGTGCTGTCCTAATGTACCTTGTTCTCCTTTTACAAGAACTGTCTGTGATTCTTCAAACGTTAGCTCCTAGCTCCTAGCTCCTATCTCCTAGCTCCTAGCTCCTATCTCCTAGCACCTATCTCCTATCTCCTATCTCTTAGCTCCTATCTCCTATCTCCTAGCTCATATCTCCTAGCTCCTATCTTCTAGCTCCTATCTCCTAGCTCATATCTCCTAGCTCCTATCTCCTATCTCCTAGCACCTATCTCCTAGCACCTATCTCCCATCTCCTAGCTCCTATCTCCTAGCTCCTATCTCCTAGCTCCTAGCTCCTATCTCCTAGCACCTATCTCCTATCTCCCAGCTCCTATCTCCCAGCACCTATCTCCTAGCTCCTATCTCCTAGCTCCTATCTCCTATCTCCTAGTTCATATCTCCTATCTCCTAGCTCCTATCTCCTAGCCCCTATCTCCTAGCTCCTAGCTCCTCTCTCCTAGCACCTATCTCCTATCTCCTAGCACCTATCTCCTATATCCTAGCATGTATCTCCTAGCTCATATTTCCTATCTCCTAGCTGCTATCTCCTATCTCCTATCTCCTAGCTCCTATCTCCTATCTCCTAGCTCCTATCATATATCTCCTAGCTCCTATCTCCTAGCGCCTAGCTCCTATCTCCTAGCACCTATCTCCTAGCACCTATCTCCTATCTCCCATCTCATAGCATCTATCTCCTAGCTCCTATCTCCTAGCACCTATCTCCTAGCACCTATCTCCTAGCTCTTATCTCCTATCTCCTAGCTCCTATTTCCTAGTTCCTATCTCCTAGCACCTATCTCCTATCTCCTAGCACCTATCTCCTATCTCCTAGCACCTATCTCCTATCTCCTAGCGCCTATCTCACAGCTCCTATCTCCTAGCTCCTCTCTCCTCTCTCCTATCTCCTAGCTCCTATCTCATATCTCCTAGCTCATATTTCCTAGCTCCTATCTCCTAGCTCCTATCTCCTAGCTCCTATATCCCAGCACATATCTACTAGCTCCTAACTCCTAGCTCATAGCTCATATCTCCTATCTCCTAGCTCCTAGCTCCTAGCTCCTAGCTCCTATCTCCTATCTCCTATTTCCTATCGCCTAGCACATATCTCTCATCTCCTAGCACCTATCTCCTAGCTCCTATCTCCTAGCTTCTATCTCCTATCTCCTATCTCTTAGCTCCTATAACCTGGCTCCTATCTCCTATCTCCTAGCTCCTATCTCCTAGGTCCTATCTCCTATCTTCTAGCTCATAGCTCCTATCTCCTAGCTCCTGTCTCCTATCTCCTATCTCCTAGCACCTATCTCCTAGCTCCTAGCACCTATCTCCTATCTCCTATCTCCTAGCTCCTATCTCCTATCTCCTATCTCCTATCTTCTAGCTCCTAGCTCCTATCTCCTAGCTCCTGTCTCCTATCTCCTAGCTCCTATCTCCTAGCACATATCTCCTAGCTCCTAGCACCTATTTCCTAGCTCCTATCTCCTATCTCCTATCTCCTAGCTCCTATCTCTTAGCTCATATCTCCTAGCTCCTAGCTCCTATCTCCTAGCACCTATCTCCTATCTCCTAGCACCTATCTCCTAGCTCCTGTCTCCTATCTCCTAGGTCCTAGCTCCTAGGTCTTATCTACTAGCTCCTAGTTCTTATCTCCTATCTCCTACCTCCTACCTCCCAACTCCTAGCTCCTATCTCCTAGGTCCTATCTCCTATCTTCTAGCTCATAGCTCCTATCTCCTAGCTCCTAGCACCTATCTCCTATCTCCTATCTCCTATCTCCTAGCTCCTAGCTCCTATCTTCTAGCTCCTAGCTCCTATCTTCTAGCTCCTGTCTCCTATCTCCTAGCTCCTATCTCCTAGCACATATCTCCTAGCTCCTAGCACCTATTTCCTAGCTCCTAGCTCCTATCTCCTAGCTCCTATCTCTTAGCTCATATCTCCTAGCTCCTATCTCCTAGCTCATATTTTTTTTATCTCCTAGCTCCTATCTCCTAGCACCTATCTCATATCTCCTAGCACCTATCTCCTAGCTCCTAGCTCCTGTCTCCTATCTCCTAGGTCCTAGCTCCTAGGTCTTATCTACTAGCTCCTAGTTCTTATCTCCTATTTCCTACCTCCTACCTCCCAGCTCCTATCTCCTATCTGCTAGCTCATTTATCCTAGCTTCTAGCTCCTATCTCCTAGCTCCTGTCTCCTAGTTCCTAGCTCCTATCTCCTAGCTCCTGTCTCCTGTCTCCTAGCTCCTGTCTCCTAGCTCCTGTCTCCTAACTCCTAGCTCGTAGTTCCTGTCTCCTGTCTCCTAACTCCTAGCTCCTAGCTCCTAGTTCCTAGCTCCTGTCTCCTGTCTCCTATCTCCTAACTCCTAGCTCCTATATCCTAACTCCTAGCTCCTGTCTCGTATTTTATGTTTTTTGTCATGTTTCAGTTTTAGTTTGATTTTTTGACCAATCGTTATAATACTGTGTCATTCTCCAACATTCGTGTGAACCAGTGATTCAAACTGCTATAACGCGTAAGTACCCGGAGGCCGACCTCAGAGACGCAAATAATCCATAATCGTTAAAAGGAGGCAAGAAACAACTGAATTGTGTGGGCATATACACCTAAAAGAGTTAACTCAATCTAACAACTTGCAACTAAAATCAACAATATCACGCCTGTTGTTTACTCAGAATTTAGGCTTGACCAACAAGCGCCTATTAAAGCTTCTTTTACACTAACGCTGCGGTGACGCGTTGAATGTCCCTGTTTCCTCGACATGTATAAGTAATATATCCAGCTCATATATTGGTTTCTCGTATTCTCTTCGAATCAGAGTTACATTTATAACAAGTGTTAGAAGGTCATACAGTGTATTACGCGGACGTAATATTTGTAATACTTACAGCTCTAAAACAATGTCGGCGATGCAAACTAAAGTAATATTTTCAGTTCGGCTACTGGCGAATTGGGAAGAGTAGGCATCGATGACGTCAGGCTTTCTATCTCAATGGCGCTGCCCGTGTAGTCTAAATTATGTGTTTTCAACAAGTTTATTCTAATAAACTGCTGGCATAATATTATTGATTGTATTCATTAATTGTTGCTCTTTATTAACTCTTTTAGAGTTAACAAAGACTCTTGTTAGTCTTTTAGATGCATAGACAAAAACAATGACAGTTGTTTCACGTAAGCATGATATCATAAACGCGCATAAGTCACCATTAGTGTGATGGAGAACCGATACCTTTTTTCACTAAAGCACAGCGGCTGGCAACTATTTATGGCTTATGTTCTGAGTACTGTAGCTGTTCTCGCTGGAAAATAAAAACGTCGGCGACACGATATAACGCGAAACACCGTTGAAGCCGATAACGCACACAATAGTACGTAATTGAGACGGCTACGTGTGTCAGCGAACAGGCGTATCATCATTATTACAACGCACGACAAAGTAAATAGGTTAACCAACATTAGGTGCTTTGTATTTTGTAGATGTCACCGAGATTAATATGTGACTGAAAATAAATATGCTTTGTATTTCCCATTAGGAGCAGTGTAATTATTTAGACTGTTTCTTATTTTAATTTATTCTTTGCGATTTGACATGAATTGATGTTTTATGATATACAGTTATCCCAGCCTGGTTTCTCTCCACTTTGCCCCTGAACGGTGGGATGAGGGCGATATCGATGCCGGTCATCGATTTGTGTCCCATTCTCATTCTGTCACTAACCCCAATCCACCACCGTCTCCGTCATCCGTCTCCGCTGTTCAGACGGTCCCATCTCACGCGTTGGGTGTCTACTGCCGGATGTGCATCTAGGAATAACGTTTTACTCGAAATTCGCCCTCGTGGGTGGAGGGCCCAGTCCACAATTTTAAAACGCTATATCTGAAATTGAAAACGGTTAGTTATTTTGTCGATGTCATCGTAAATATAATATTGCTATCAAAAAAATTTGTGACCTTCCACAGCATTAAGTCACAACATTGTGAAATTGAATGTTGTACTCTTCCGGATTCCACAATTCATAACTTTCAAAATTATTTGAAATATTTTCAATAGTTTTTGATTTAACGTTAAGACTCCAGCAAACATAAAAAACGTTTTGAGAAATGAAGTAATTTTAAATCATACTGCTTGTCTATTGTTTTTTTAATTTATGGGTTCGTTACGCGTCTATTTTATTATATTTTTTGACTATTTGTCGAGGAAAGTAACCTGGACATTGAAAGGTGGTTCTTTCCACCACTCCGCATCAGTGCAGACATGATGACACCGTGACATTTCGGACGATCGCCATTAACAAAATACGCACCTATCAAAACAGTTCGGTTTTGTGTCTGCACTGATGGGGAGTGATGAAAAGAACACACCAGCATAGAACAAATTAGGTATATAGATCGTTTAATAGCGTTAATAGTTTAGGCCTAAAAGATTCAGGATTACCGAATGCGGGGAATGTGAAGTGGAAGGGCGCCATGACTTCGGGTCTACATCGAGCGTTTCGTACATATTGATAATAAACACCATTAGCCAACACAATTAGGCGCAACGCGACGCCAATTCTGAACCTCAACAGATAAAAAGTTATTGAATGCTGTGTCACAGTATTTGGTATGCAATCAAAGGTCAGATATGCAGTTCGACGCGGCGTTCGTAGCGAGAAATGAACTCAGCAAATATGTAAAGGTGAGTTATCAACATTAATGTGGCATAGTCTGTTCGTCTACCAAGAATTAGCAAACGTAATAAAAGAGAAAATGAGCATCGTTGAACACCAAAGGGTAAAGCAGTTAACTCAGCCCGACTCGGCCGTATTGCCAATAAAGCTTGTTTTGAAACTGGATGTTTTGTTACTATTTGAACATCCACCCGTGGTTGCGACCGTTGTTACAGGCTTACTGAACACAATTTGGCGAGCAGTATACCTTCAACACAGTCAAATAGTTTGACGCAGTTTCACGCAGACTCTGTAAATGTATTTCTGGCACCGTCTCATATAAGCCGACCCACTTACATTCAACAAATATGTACAGGAGAAATGTCAACATTAGTGATGATATGACAGGAAACACGCGACATGTGAAATAATGACACAAACGATGTTATTGCAAATACTTGTGTAGAAGATACCGATTAGTGGACGTGATTAGCCGTTCAGATTGATTATATCCCCCCCAGACTCATCTGAGGCTTGCGGCTTATACTTGGCACATAGAACATTGATCAAGGGCTCGACTGTCGATATTTTGACTGGATTTGCAAGAACTATTACTAGTTTAGAATTATTCACGGAATGGCTGATCTTAAGGTGGGCTTTGTGGATTATTGATATTTAATATTTGTTTTCTATAGCTCGGTTAATAGCTGAGTAGTTATGACCTCCGCAGAATTGCATGTGTTTTTCTTAACTCGCAGCACATCGACGGAGTTAACTGGAGGTTAAAAGTGCGAATTTATGTTCATCATAAAATCATGTTGCGTGGCGTAATCGATATATTTATAAATATATCGAAACTATATCGAAATGGCTGTCCAGTAGATTCCCAACGATTGACAACATTTCCGATATCTATGGACAAACTCAACCGTGTTTATGCGACGAGCACGGATCAACAACATCCGGAAAATTACGTTCTCTTCCGCACACAAGTGCTCTATGAAGAGTCGCATTACTTTCAAGACCCTACTTTCATGTGCTCGCACCTCCGTATCGTACTGATGCACACCGTGTGCGCTTGTGCAGCTGTCACGTGTAACGCTGTCCATGTAATATTGACATTATTGCAAACTATACGCTGTATTCAACATTAATTCTACATCTAATTTGATTGTGAACGTATACGTACGACTGTAACGTCATTAGTTTCAACGTGAACATTTTATCTTTCCGGATTTTAGTGATTTTATCAGACAGCACTGTGCAGTTGTAGTGCCATCTCCAGTGAACCGTGACGGCCGTCATGGTGATCGTGTATTCAAGCTATCAGCTGAGACAACTAATGCAACATACTTCTAAATCTGTCGTGCGTGTGTCCAAGTATGTGTTCAGCAATTTAAGACAATTGGGCATCTGCAACGCTAGGCCGACCCACGAGGGAACCAGAGATGGTTAAAGACAATGGTCGCGGTCAAAGGTAATGCCGCCCACCAGCACGAACAATACTGGCCTAGCGACGGACTATGGCCAAAGTTGCACAATACAGACACGGATGCCCACTGCGATCGGTCATCGACCACCACCAACACAATTTGAGGTATATTCCTAGAAGTGGGGCAACTGCATGTCAATATAAACAATCCAGTGCCCATGGTCATGGTCAGATCACTGGTGCATTAGGTGTAAACAAGAATAATTTGGTGAGGATTAAATGTGACTATGAGCATGTACAACCTGCGAAGAAATCTCTTCGGGTATGTTGCCTTAATCCAAGATCCATCAAGAACAAGGCTTTGTCTCTGGGCGACTAAATTGTTACACATGACTATGATGTTGTTGCTCTCACAAAGACATGGCCGGGGTCTTCCGTGGACAAGAAATGCATTGGTTAGTTGGTCCCTTCTGGGTATACCATGAAACATGTACCCCGTCCCGGCAGTAGAACTTGAGATGGTGTGGCATTGCTTTATAAGACTGCCATGTCATTCCGCCTCCATGGCTCCAATACCATTGGTGACTACACAAACTTTGAACACATGGATTGTGATATGGATACGGGTGACACAACTGTGCGTCTGGCCGTGGTGTATCGACCCCCACCATCAAAGCATAATGACCTGACAATTCCCTAATTATTAGACCAGTGGTCTACATTTCTCGCCGGCTACACTACCCACGACAAGGAGATTCTGATAGTTGGAGACCTTAACTTTCACGTTGATGTCGAAAGCGATCGTGATGCTCAGCGATTTATGGATATAATCAAAGCGTGTGGCCTACAACAACATGTACATGATCCGACCCATGTGCTCGGCCATACGTTGGACGTCGTGATCAGCAGAGACACCAGTCACATCGTATCTGCCATCACCGTCACCGACCCCGGACTTTGTGACCACTTTGTGGGAAACTTACACGTGACCACTTCGCTGTCGGTTTCACCACGACCCTGGCCAAACCTGTTCCCATACAGAAGATTGTTTCCTTCAGGAAGCTATGTGCCATAGACGTGGACGCTTTTAAGCAGGACATTGTGGCTTCCCCATTTTACAAACTACGGATGGTGATGTGGATGGTTTGGTGAGTGCTTTTAATGAAGGACTCACATGGCTCATTGATAAGCACGCACCACTTCGTACTAAAACCATCACCTAACATCCAGATTGCCCATGGTACACTGATGAGTTACATGAGGCTAAACATCTCCGACGGAAGCTGGAACGACGATGGCAGAAGAATCACCTGACTGTTAACCACCATATATATAGAGACCAATGTGTTGTGGTGAACAAACTCATAAAACAAACCAGGATAGCATACTATTCGGAAAAGATCACTCGTGCATTCAAGTGTGCTCAGATACTACCACTACTCAAGAAACCAACACTTGATCCATACATCCTGAAACACTACAGACCTCTGCCCAACCTTCCTTTCATTGCTAGGTGTTAGAGAAGGTTGTAGATACACGGATTGAGCGCCACCGGGTGAGTAACGGTCTTCACGAGGAGCTCCAGTCAGCCTACCGTAGATCTCACTCGACCGAGACGGCGCTCCTCAAGGTGCAAAGCGATATCCTCGAGTTTCTGGATAATGGTTGTGTCACAGTGGTGGTCATGCTCGATCTGTCAGCTGCGTTCGACGCTCTCGATCACGGAATTCTGCTGCATCGTTTTGAGAACTTATTCGGAATCTCCGGAGCTGCTCTCGGCTGGATAGCATCGTCTCTCCACAACCGTTATCAGGTAGTGGTCATACATGGCGAGCACTCCGATCCAGTTTTCCTGGAACATCACTCTACAGCCACATTACACCAGTGTTGAAAAACAATTATTTGGATGGAAATATGTTATTATTATATGATGTTCGTCCCAAAACATTCCTAGTGAATAGATAACGGTACAGTATATTAACAATTCTTATTCATCTTCGTCTTGATCCAACGTGGGTTGGGTCCACAACACACGATCCTTTCCTCCCTCTCCATCTCCTTCTATCCCGATCTTCTGTTTTATTCTTCCCCTTTCATATGTTCATACCTGTCCTTTCGAGATCCTTCTTCGTACTGTCGTATACCTGCAGGCTTCGGAGTTTCAAAATGAGATAAATTCGAGATTTACTTTGAGTATCAGCTTCATTGGACTCCGGGGGGTGTTGTTAGATATATTTGATTTTTGTTATGAATCTCAACAGTTTAGTTCTGTTGGATTTGACATCGGAAGACCGTGTGCCGTTGGGGTAGATTGTTTTAACACCCCGGGTGATTTCCGTCGTCACCGAAAATCTATAAGATGTTATTCATTTCCGAGAGGCCGAAAGATTCACAACAAATCCGAGAGATTTCCGGAAAATCCGGAAGGGTTGGCAGGTATACTGTCGTTCCATCATAATGTTGGTCGTCCTCATCAGTTTCTACCGCATCTACGGCCATTACCTTGTTCAGTGGCCAGTAAAAATGATGATGATTTAATACTACAGTAAATCATCATGTTGGAGAAAACGTACGTATTATTAAAAAGGTCATGTCTACTCCTATAGATGCTAAGCTATTCACCAATTTGGGACGTAAAAGAACCACTGAGGACGACAAGCACCCTGGCAGTGACCACCCTCAGTGCCAGCATAGAAAGGTCGGCTTGGCGATAATGTTCTGAAAAAGGCTGACTAGTTGAATGAGACCTCATAAGATCACTGTAACCACAATATATACAGACTAGTCAGTTAATAGAACGTTGCCGAGTGCTGGAAAACAACAACTAGAACTAGAACTAGAACTAGAACTAGAACTAGAACCATATACGGTCTCACGCTTACAATTATCTGGCGTTAAATATTATCCTGTTGACGTTTCTGCGCATGCGCGAGTCAGTTGTTGACATTAGTTGCCATTGGGCACGTTTACGTTGCCGTCAGTGCCCCACCTCGTGGCACCTCCCGTTAAATAATTTCCTTCCGGACAGTCGTTTCCGCGGTAACTAGACACTTCGGTAGCCAACCCACATTATTTAGCCATTAGCAGCTGGCAGCGGCTGGAAACAGTGGCTGGTGCTAAGTGATTTGTTTTGAGTATTGACGTATTTGTTTCCATCTATTGTTCTGCGTTCTCTGGACCATTCAATAACGTTTTTTCTCAATGTCACTTCCTCATATTCATTTCATATTTTTGTCCTCAGAGTTTTATTTTTATGGCGTGAAGCCTATAAGTCTTCATATAACGGCACTGTGTCTGCTGTAGTTTTCAAAAGAAATTACAGTCGCCGTTTTCTCACTTTTTGAACCTCTTCTCCGGGGGATTTGTTTTGCACATCGAAGCATTTGTTTTCGACCTGTGGTTCCGTGTCATTGAGATTGTCATTCTATAAAAAAATAAAAATTTGTCTTCGTCACTGTCTCGTTGTGTTCTTGAAAATGCATCAGCCGTTTTCCTATCGGTTCCAGTAATTGTGGCGGTTGCGCTGTAATGTGTGATATGATGTGTCGAAGATTTGTTTTCTTCTCCTAAGGAACAACAGATTTTATGGTGGTTCATAGACTTATTATCCCTACCTATCTCTCTCTCCCTCACTCTCTCTCTCTCTC
>OZ023215.1:22322319-22353881 GCA_963995525.1 Escarpia spicata
TATTTTTGGTGAAGTACTAACGAATATAGAAAATAGGAAAACATTTCGGGGCAAATGGATGCCATCTACTTCTGCTGAATGTTGACCAAAAGCTGTATGCCAAGACGAAACCGACATCTTTTGTTACCATTGACCTAGATATCTGACTAATGACGTGTACGTAACGTGTGATTCAGCGAAATATCAAAAATCAAAGGTATTGTGTATTCCGTGAGCGTCAATTTGGTATAGTTATGCTTTTCTAATGAGCGACATGGGGGGTGCAATTGGATATTTAAGTGAACCTCAGGAATGGGTGTTTCAACACATAAGATATAACCGCTGACTGAATACTATGTACCGTTGTCTGGCATGATCTACAGTAGTGTTCTACTGGTGTGAAATTTGGATTCGTTTCATGTTTATCACGCATCGTTATTAAAGCTTTTGGTGGATATTTATCACCGACCCCATGGGTTGTTTTACTGTAGTATGGAACACGATATCAGATTTTCTTTAAGGTTCACTCTAAGACGGATCACAGTACATATCAGGTGTTGAGAAAAGATCACTCTGAGCAGATTTGTGATTTTCTTGACACAAGACTGATGTGACACATATTAATCAAAGAGATTTCACAAAGATGTCGGTGTAAATGTGATTTCTGTATATATCCAATTATATATATATATATATATATATATATATATATATATATATATATATATATATATATATATAACTGTAGAGCCTATAACCGTTGTTTTATGATATGTTTATATCGTTATACTCATTAATATGATTTGCAACGTTTAACAAGATTTAAGTAGATTACCATCCAAATAACATATTTCTGTTTCTGTTTTGGTATCTGGCACAACCTTCTGAAAGATGGCTTCGGCTAGTGGTGTTGTATCTGTCTTAGTAGACGTGTCCTTTTTTGTTGTTTTGTGTGCTAAATTACACCCGATGATTGCTCAGAGAAGGGATCCCTCATTTAATATTAGTATTTTACACCTTTGTTACCATGTTATGTTAGCAGGAACTTCCATTTCCCCAAATAGAATTAGATATGCCATTTTTATGACAACTTTACTGATATGTCAGGATCATCTTGTAAATGTCGTTTATTTCCATCATGCTTCATCTTTCTAAACACATTTGTATCAACCGCAAATTTCAGTACCTTGCTTGTAATATCATCGACTAAATCATGGAAATGTATTAAAACTAATCATCTGCCATTATATTACAACACAGCTAAAATGAAAATAGTTTTGTCGTGCAGCGGAGACATCGTTCGTTTAATGTATTTCTGCCATTATCTTAGCGCTAATGAGACACGGAAGTGAAATGGGTCCTCCGGGTAAGACATCTATTAATCATCCGGTTGGCATTCAATAAGTAATCACGGATCGTTAAACAAAGCAACCTCTTAAATAGCGCTTATTTGTATTAGCGCACGCTAGGCATAATGCAACTTGACATGCTATTGGTCCGGCCCATAATCTACACCAAACGGATTACACTTGCAGCGTAGAGTGTGGGGCCAGGCCAGCATTGCTCAGCAGGTGTTTTTGGACCCACTGCAGAATGGCTACCACAAAATTGCTGATGGACAGCTGACGCCAACCACAACTGACATCCTTTCAGCACCCAAGGCCATCATTGAGATGGTACGATGCCAATGTTAAGGAGGCTGTTCATCACAAAGGTGTTCCTGCAGATGCAAGGACTTGCAATGCACATACCTCTGCTTGTGTAGCACACAGTGTGAGAACGACGATGATTCACACTTTGAAAATCGTGTATCCGACGACGATAGTGATGACTAATGTGCAGTATACCTGGTCACAACAGTATTATAACAAACCAGACATGTGTGGAATACACGCAACTGTGTAGTGATGCTGGTATGATGGTTATAACATGTTAATAAATGCAAATACAGGCAAATACTTGTTTCCAATGCACACATGTGTTTATACGCTATGCTAGATGTATAGTATTCAGTCGTAACATGTATAATTGCTATAAACTAGTAATTTCATTATGCTTAGGTATAAGATTGATATCAATCAACCGTAATTGATACGGTTTAGCCACAAAAATCAAAAGGCTGGGTGGTTTAGCAGCTGAGATATTGAGAAATACAGGTTTTCAGTGTCCACCATTAAAAAAATCCAAGATAGCCGCCATGTATACCTTTAAAAATGTAAACGTTGGTATTCAGATTCACTATATCATACCGTTTCCAAAAAGTATAGGTTTGCAAGTCTAAAAAATGAATAAAAATACAAATGTTAAAATTGTGAACCTGACTACAACGTTTTGTTTAATAAATTTACGTCCGTCAACAACTACAACTCGCTTACAGTAAGATTAACCTGGTCGTGCTTATTCAGCTCGACCGATGTGATCCTACACGCGCTCATTGCCGGCATCAACAAGTACGTCACACCCGTCATCATCGTCATCGGCATCGTCGGCAACACGGCCACCTTCCTCGTGTACGTGTGCACGCCCTATCTCACACGCCAGAGCACCTCCGTGTACCTCGGCTTCCTCGCCGTCGTCCACAACGGCTTCCTCTTCTCTCTCTTCGTCGTCTGGTTCGGCTGGGTCAAGGTGAGTAACCACAGGTTGTAAAAGGTAATGGTAAGTTTGTATGTAGCGCAGTTTCCTGTTCTTAGGACTGCTCAAAACGCTTTACACTTGTTGCCACTCGGTGCTAATTATTAGGTGAACCAGTTGTTGTGAATGTGGGAACATCGCGAATGCGCCGAACATCAATCAAAGGGCATTGCGGTTAACCCAGCAGGCTGGCAATATTGTTAACTAATGCTTATAATCTAAATATGTTATTTACGATTTGAAAATTTCGCGGCAACAATCAAATTGCAAACACAGTTGCAGGCCTTATTAAAAGCAATTTGGTGGGCAGTATTCCTTCATAAACATTATTGGCGAATCGGAACTGCGGATGATTTGTATCCTACTCGCAGCCACGTCGTTCGAGCCGCGTCTCTTAACAGACGATTGTCATTCATTTGCGACATCCATCGGTACGCCGCAAGGCGACAGCCTCAGCCCGGTGTTATTCACTGTGTACCTCGAAGCGGCACTCTTCGAGGTATACACAGTACCTCGAAGCCGACGCCACCCTACCGCTGGCGAGTACGCTGACGACACGGACTTCGTCATCTCTTCTTGTTCGTTCCTCGACGAGATCGAGCGCATCGCGCCAGCTTGCTTGGCGGAGTGGTCTCCAACGATCAACGCGTTGAAAACAGAACGGACAAGTATCAGCCGACACGCTGACCGCATAAAGGAAGAGTGGCGTATGATACGCACGCTTGGGTCGCTCTTAGGTGAAGACGAAGACGTCGCTCGCCGAAAGCAGCTGGCCAACGTTGCCTGCAAGCTGTTGTCACCGTGGTTTAGTCGATCACAGATCCCTCTACAGATGCGGCTACGGCTATACGCAACTTTCGTCGTGCCCGTGTTGACGTACAACATGGGTACACGGGGACTTACGAAATCAGTACTAGAACGTCTGGATGCGTACCACCGTCATCATCTACGCCAGATCATCGGCATTCTGTTGGCCACATCGCATTTCTAACGAGGCACTGTACCGCCGTTGTCGATGCCGTTGCATCAGTAACTGCACGATGAAGTTTATTCGGGCAAGTGCTTCGTATGCCACGATGCCGTTGCATCAGTAACTGCACGATGAAGTTTATTCGGGCAAGTGCTTCGTATGCCACCCGATGCACCCGCTCAGCGAGCGATCGACAACCATTTCGCCGTGGAGACAGGTGTCACGACTTACAAGGGTCGACCGCGAATGACTCTGCCGACGGCGTTGAGCGCGGACTTGCGACGCATCAGTCGTACGCTATGTTGCCGTGCTGACGTCGACGCTCTGTGCGCACTCGACAGTGAACAGTGGCGAGAGTTGGGGCTGAATATTTCAATTAAGAGAGCATTATTATGAATCCATGGAATTGACCTTTTAATTGGAGTCACACCGTGATCAAGTTCCAGAGATATTCTGTCAACGAGTTCAAGTGCAACTAGTTGGGTGGAGTGTTTTTCTCTAAAACCAAATTGTCCATTGTAATATAAATTATGAGATGAGAAGTACATGTGAATTTGATTGAACATTACTCTTTCAAAGATTTTGAAGATTGATGATAATATGGAGATTGGACGATAGTTATCAAGTAATGTCCTGTCGGCTTTTTATAAAGTGACATTACTTTTGCAATGTTTAGATTCGAAAGTATGTACGTCATCGACACGACACCTGTTTCAGACAGAAGACAATTATTGTTTGCAACAACGATGCACCATCCATAATAAAACAGCTAAATGTCCTATACGAACAAAGACAGCAGAACAACTGAATCGATTGATGGTCAAGTTCCCGGAAACGGAAAAAAAACCTTTACACTGTGTCTGCAATTAATGAAGTGCCGTCCACGGATATGTGGACAAAAATCTAAAAATCAAGTTTGTGGGTTTGAGAGATTGCAATTCTAGCCAGACTGGCAGCAATTCATGCCTCCGGCAAAGATACCATTTCTGCAGATTTGAGCAAGGCTGGTAGTCTTGTTACCTCCAGTCAACTGCCTAACCATGAAGTGGTGCAGGAATACGTGATCCAACAAGAACTGTGGCAATCACCGTCTACAAAACAACATCAAAGGTGGCAAAAGTGACTATAATTATTGCACAGGTACCTACGTTTGCTTGGTGGTGTAGGGAACATTATACTCATTAATTTTACTCGAGCTTACATCTTTCCGTTTTCACCACAGGTAGAAAGGCATACCGGCTACACTTATGTAAATAATGCTAATTAACTACCTTTGTATTGGTTTAATTTATGATACATCAGAGGCCATTTGTTCAAAGACGAGAAATGAAAGATGCGAGTGGACCTCGGCACTTGGGTGGAGATACAAGAATCTGCCCCCAAGTTAGCGTATAAAATGAGATGTAACACTCTCATGCGATTACAAAACATGACAGATGATGAAAGCCTATTCTAATCCTAACTTCTGAGCTGCACAAACGAACTAGACTGAACTACACTGGACACTAACATACTTGTACACTTATTATCGCGCTTTAAAAAAAACCTGAACAACAGAGGTGAGTGTGTACGAGGAATTCTTTTCAGATGACGTTGTTTCCTATCGGTATTCCAACGATAAACAGCAGTCCAACAAACATTATGCGTCAGTATCAGCAACAAAAATGTCTCCAAACCGCGGAATACGTCGCAAAGTTAAGCGACATCATGCGTGACATGCTGACACTTGATAAGGAATTCAAAATACGACTAGGCAAAGAGGCAATGATCGTTTGATTGAGATTGCCTTGTTCTCGGCATTGTTGGCAACCAAGTGGTTGGCAGCGATGCAACGGTGCAATTGTTCAAACGGTCGCGCTTTGTCAATATGTTGCGAGAAATGTTTATAAACCAGTAACTGGCTAACGTGTATGCGGACACAGTGATCAAAATGTGACTACAAGATTGTAGCTGTTTTTGTATAATTGTTTTGTTTTATTAAGTGACTGTTAGCGCTCCGTGGACAGAGATGAGTGTGGGGGAAACATACACACACGCGCGCGCGCACACACACACACACACGCGCGCGCGCACACACACACAAACAAACGCACACGCGCGCGCACACTCAACATGCATACACACTCTCTCTCTCTCTGTCACACACACATAGACACACACACACACACACACACACACACACACGCACGCACGCACACACACACACACACACACACAGAATCGTACATTTATATCCTTGGACATTTTTGTGTGAGTTTCTGTTGTCCAGGTTACTAATTTTGCGTATCATGATGGATGAATATTGACAATGTTAACAGAGATAGCTATGACAAACGACGCAACTCGGGAAACAATCTTTCCCATAGCGAACATCGATGCGAATATTCAACGTATGTCATTGTAAGTGTATCACTTGCCAGGCGCCGATGTTCAGTCACCTCTTTCTATGGTCATTGTAAGTGTATCACTTGCCAAGTGCTGATGTTCAGTCGCCTCTTTCTATGGTCATTGTTAGTGTATCACCTGCCAGGTGCCGAGGTTCAGTCGCCTCTTTCTATGGTCATTGTAAGTGTGTCACCTGCCAGGTGTCGAGGTTCAGTCGCCTCTTTCTATAGTCATTGTAAGTGTATCACTTGCCAAGTGCTGATGTTCAGTCGCCTCTTTCTATGGTCATTGTTAGTGTATCACCTGCCAGGTGCCGAGGTTCAGTCGCCTCTTTCTATAGTCATTGTAAGTGTATCACATGTCAGGTGCCGAGGTTCAGTCGCCTCTTTCTATAGTCATTGTAAGTGTATCACTTGCCAGGTGCCGAGGTTCAGTCGCCTCTTTCTATATTCATTGTAAGTGTATCACATGTCATGTGCCGAGGTTCAGTCGCCTCTGTCTATGGTCAATGTAAGTGTATCACTTGCCAGGTGCCGAGGTTCAGTCGCCTCTTTCTATCGTCATTGTAAGTGTATCACTTGCCAGGTGCCGAGGTTCAGTCGCCTCTTTCTATAGTCATTGTAAGTGTATCACATGTCAGGTGCCGAGGTTCAGTCGCCTCTTTCTATCGTCATTGTTAGTGTATCACGTGCCAGGTGCCGAGGTTCAGTCGCCTCTTTCTATAGTCATTGTAAGTGTATTACATGTCAGGTGCCGAGGTTCAGTCGCCTCTGTCTATGGTCAATGTAAGTGTGTCACCTGCCAGGTGCCGTGGTTCAGTCGCCTCTTTCTATGGTCATTGTAAGTGTGTCACCTGCCAGGTGCCGAGGTTCAGTCGCCTCTTACTATGGTCATTGTAAGTGTGTCACCTGCCAGGTGCCGAGGTTCATTCGCCTCTTTCTATGGTCATTGTAAGTGTGTCACCTGCCAGGTGCCGAGGTTCAGTCGCCTCTTTCTATGGTCATTGTAAGTGTGTCACCTGTCAGATGCCGAAGTTCAGTCGCCTCTTTTTATGGTCATTGTAAGTGTGTCACCTGCCAGGTGCCGTGGTTCAGTCGCCTCTTTCTATGGTCATTGTAAGTGTGTCACCTGCCAGGTGCCGAGGTTCAGTCGCCTCTTTCTATGGTCATTGTAAGTGTGTCACCTGCCAGGTGTCGAGGTTCAGTCGCCTCTTTTTATGGTCAATGTAAGTGTGTCACCTGCCAGGTGTCAAGGTTCAGTCGCCTTTTTCTATGACCATTCACTTTGCTCGACCAGCCGCCTCCAATTATAAGTGTGTTTGAAAAAAACACAAAGGTAATTATCTGCAGTTATTTTATTTGCCAGTGAACATATTGAGTTGCCAGCCATTCACTAGGTGACGCCACTGTGGAGTATTGTTAAAATTATGATATGTTGCACACAGTGCCGTAACTGACGACAGCAGAAATTAACTGGTCATGAGATTAATTTCAAAATACTGTAAAAGTGGCAACTGCTGCCGGTAGTTTGTCGCTCTACGCCTACGGGTTACATATAGTTGTTGGTACACCCATTCTTCTGTTCAGCAGCGAAACACGTGTAAGTTATCGTCGTCTTGCCAACGCTCATGAACAATTCCAAGAGCTGTCATAGGTGTCGTCCAGCAAGACGAAATAAACATCGCCTACATCATAGAGCATGCTACACATTTCAGACCGAGAATCACCTTGGTAAATACCACCCGTGCTGTGCTGGCAGTAATGATAGCAGGGAACCGTTTAACCACGACAACGACCTGACAAGGAAAATCCGTCGTTAAACAAAATCCGTCGTTAAAGTTAATATAAATATGATTTCCCCGGCGCACCAGTGAAACTGTCCCGGTGGCGCGAACTGGTGTTGACATATTTCATTATTCAGGATCACTGTTACGAAGCGAAATAGATTTATTCAATTTAAATCGGACTTATAAGCTCATATAGACGAGCGGTAAAACAACCTATCGGACAAATTTAAATGGCCCCCTACACACTCAAATGTTATATCATTTGAAAGCTCTACAACTCCACGCCCCAACGAGGCCTGTAATAGACATGTCAAGTGGTGCAGTAAGCGTAAATCCAAGATCAAACAAGGTCACCATGAAATTGTGAATATTCGATTTTTTGCAATACCGCGAAAGTCACAAAAAAGTGAAAATTATGATAACTATGCAACTACTTCATTTATATGTACGTGTCATATACTCTGTGAAAGATCTATTTATCCCCGTCAAAATGAGATATGACATGGAGCTGTCAGTTGATGGAGTAGATGTGGAGCGACGATCAAACAGAGTCACCGTCAAGTGATAAACAAATTGTGTCATCCCGCAAATGCCATACAATATTAATGGTTGCGTATATCTACGTTACCTATCTATTCATGGCAATGTCGTATACCCTTAGAAAGCCAACTGTCACCCCGTAAATATGGGATACGATGGAGAGCTGTTAAATGGTGCAGTAGGTGCGGAGTGAAGGTTAAACAATGTCCCAATCAAATGATGAATGTTCAAAACTACGCCACTCCGCAAAAGTTCTACACTTACAAGGGTCACAAACTCAAACTTGTGTCAAAATAGTTTTATTAATTAATTGACATCTTCTTGTACACACCGTTGCATAAAACCAAACATTTTATGATTTGTATATATATATATTGTCTGTGACATCAGGTGTCGAACTTTGAATTGACTAATAAATATATGGGATAATCTAACATAAACACGTGATTTTCTCAAATGTGTTTATTGCGTACACCAACGTTGTTTACACACCCAATTATTCTTTCTAAGTCTGTTTGTATATATTCCTGTTGACATCATGTACTTATTATTTATTACCACACATTCATTTGGTCATTAACATGACGTGAAAGTCAAAGAACATGCCTAAAATGTAGTTAGGATGTTGAAGAAGAGAGGTGGCAATCACAGATTAGAACTCTTCTCGCAACACGGTGTTGACTAACTGTCAGATGTTTTGAGGAACGAGACAATTCAATATCTCATGGAGGAATTCAAATTTCAGGATCTGATTTATATAAGTGGAAACTATGGAGATCACGCTGGACATCACCAGGGCTGAGAAGAACTATATAGAACCTTTCGCTGCAATTATGCATTGGCTAACCATCTATGATTATACAAGCTATGCCCTCCCGATAGAGAACATTCTCGCTGGCAGAGGTGAAACACCCCGAGAAGTCAGCACCAGACAACATCCTCTTCGACCGATCGATCGGGCATACCAAAAACTATCTTAATGCATACAACACTCATCGAAATTGGCCTATTATTAGCTAAGATATGACCATATCGGGAAATATTCTATATCGGCGGCAGCCATTTTTGATTTATGCTAATTAGGGGGTGTTAACGAATCCCAAAACGTGTGTCCTAAATCAGGATTTGATTAGTACCTACCAAAGGTCACCTGTGCCAAATTTGGCGATTCCTTCCAAAAATGAACATTCAAACCCCTAAGACAGGTCTGGTTTATTAAATTTCCACGGGAGGAATGTTCCAAAAGTACATTTTCAACTGTAAAAAAGGCACAGTTGTGAAGATGATAAATACATACACGGACGCACCCCTCTCCACCCCCCACATACGGTGGGCTAAATATGAATTGTGGAGGAACAGTGGGTGGTAGTGGAGAGGGGTGCTCAACATATTTAATTAAGAGTTTAGAAGTCACACATGAAACGGGAGTTGTTTAGTAACGGCAGCGATGTAATTAAATCTGGAAAAATGTATTTAGATGAAATTTTTTTAAGCTGACCATTTCGCTAAGCTGGTGAAGTCATTTCCGTAGTCAGTTAAGGTAAAACAAACGCCGTGATTAATTTTTTGGTCAAACATAGTCGCATCTACTACACTTTTGTTTAATAAAGCATCCATTGCTCTTCAATTTAACCACAAACCGTCGACGTGACACGATGTAGCCAGTAACTCTCACTTAGTCCTTATCGAACACGTGATATGGACGTTTTTGCTAACATTAAGATGATATGTGAACCACTGCGATATAGACGGGCCCTGTTCAATATTTGTGTTGCAAATAGTATGAGACGCTTATCACCATAAACAGCTGTTGCGAATTGTTTGATGGTCTGCCCGGTGTGAATCTACATTGGCTACCGTGAATGGCTACGTTGTTTTGTGTGTTTTATGTTTTATATTTTTTGTACATGTCTCGCTCGCAGTAGGATTATTTATTTTGCATATTGACTGTATTTCGCAGTCAGTATCAGTATTAAACAAATGGACAAATACCGTCATCCGTTATTCGTGTCATCCACCTTCTGCGTTTTATTTGTATTTGAGTGAATAAAGTATCTTTAAATGTTAATATGTGTCACTTTGGGTATTTAAGTTGTTTTTTTGCACATGCAGTATTGGCTACGTCGACGGCCTTAAACGTATAACAAATAGAGACATAAACAAAATGGACACTGTGCATTGAATAACTAAACGAAGTCGGCGATATGTAGTGGAAAACAAAAGACATTACAACCTAATTCAGTTCTCGTCGTAACCAACATTCGTACGCTCGGCACGTGCGTCTTTGCATTTTTATTAAATATGTAGAAATAAATATTCGCACAGCGACTAAATCGATCATATATCGCGCGACGACGACAACAATACCAAGTAAGTTGTTGTTTTAAATATAGGTTGTCATTTCCGTGACCCGGAATCAGCCAATGCGGAAATTAAGGACAAGATGTTAGCTGAATTGGTTGTTATTAATGTTGGTAAGACGAGAACGCGTATGCCGACAAACGGCCCTTCTTCACAAATAAATCGCGACAGTGTGTGGTTGAACAGATCTGCCAGGGACTAAAGTGCAACGCTCTTCGAACAATCCTAACTGCTGGATATCGCGCTATGTAAGAACTCACCTTTTATATTTAAGGCACGCGATTCCACATGTAGTACACAATACATGTCAGTAGTGTACAGTATAATATACACCCGTCGCTACGACCGCTTAGCAACAAACAATGTCAACCGATTGACCGATCCTCGCGCGCCAGGGGGCGTTGCTCATTACACCTGTTTCAACCCCCTCTGACAAGTCGCCTTTTCGAAACGTGGATTTACTGAGCCGCTATGCAATCCCTTAGTTTTTTAGCAACCGCAAAGAACGAATTAAAAATAGGTTATAGATTTAACATTATTGCCATCCAGAGAATTAACTCTAGATGGCAGGTGGACAAGGAAGCCCTTTGGCTTATCGAGAGTCCAACCCTTTTATCTACATATATCCAGCCCTTCTGAGGTATGTGTCGATTTTATTTTAAAACATATTCACACTAATAGCACCCACACAATCATCAGATAATATGTTCCATTCATTCACAGTTCTTTGTGAAAATGAGAACTTTCTTACGTCTAATCTACACTGCTCCTTTACTAATTTTTTTATTGTGTAAATTAATTAATTTATAACTAATTTATATATTATTTTAATTGTTTTTATAATGTTTCTATATTGTGAGCGCATTGATTAACTATTAGTTAGAGATCGCGCGGTAAAAGAACCTTTATTATTATTATTATAATGTAACTTCATGTCATCTAGTCTTTCTATCTTATTTAACTGAAAAAAACCCATATTTCTATCGATATTTTCATAACCATTCAATATTTTAAACACTTCTATCTGATCTCCTCTCAATCTCCTGGTCTCTAGTGTTGTTAAACCGCATTCTTTTAGGCGTTTTTCATAACTAAGATCCCTCAGTTTTTGTATCATTTTAGTCGCTCTCCTCTGTACTCTTTCTAGCATATCTATGACTTCTTGCGGTATGGCCTCCACGCTTGTATACAATATTCTAAATGAGGCCTAACTATTGTTTTGTACAGCGGTATTATTAATTATTTTTCTTTATATGCTATATTTCGCCTAATCAATCCAAGGATTTGATTTCCTTTTGAAGCTGCAATTCCACACTGCTCTGAAACCTTCATGTCAGCATTAATTGTCAGCCCTAAGTCTTTTTCTTTTACAGTAGTACTTAGTACAGTTCCCCCCATTGTATATTCTACATATTCGTTCCCATGTCCTGTGTGAAGGCATTTCCATTTCCCAAAATTGAACAACATTTGCCACTTTTCAGACCATTTGATCAACCTGTCAAGATCATCTTGTAAATGCTGTCTATCTCCACGACTTTTAATCCTTCTAAACACTTTTGTATAATCTGCAAATTTCAATACCTTGCTAGCTATATCATCGTCCAAATCGTTTATATATATTAAGACTAATATAGGTCCCAGTACTGATCCCTGTGAAACCCCACTCAAAACTGATTTCCAGTTTGAAGCCTCCCCATCAACAACTAAAGCCTCCCCATCAAGTCCAGTGGCTCAACCACAAGACCTTGAGTGTCTCCCTAAAACAATATCTTTGCATTTTTGATTAGTCCATGTCATCTAGTAACAAAATCCACTGGGAGTGGACTTCACACCCGATTGCATTTTTTAGAATCCAAGATGGCCGACAAGATGGCCGCCGAAATGCTAGAAATGACATAAGTTCTGAACATATTGACTTATGAAGGTGATCTTGGGGTCTAGACATAGGTTTGTTGGGGCAAGGGATCTATTTCTGAGGTTTTCATCAAGACTGGTTGAGTTCTTATTGCAGAACAATCCAATATGGCTGCCAAAATGACTGCTGAAATGCTAAAAATGCTTTAAGATGTCATACTTTCTAGTGTTTTCATAACGATTTGAGGATTACTTATTATATTATTACGTAATATTACTTCGACTTCATGATAGAGCAGGTAGCAACACTATACAAATACAGTACACCTATTGGATGATCAACTGAACACAATTATACCAACAAATATACCAAAAAGCTTTCATTATGTGCCTCATTATCATTATGGCACAATTACTCCTGGTCCTCGTTAGACTCATCAATAACATACAGATTCTCATCTGACACATCCTCGTCACCTTCATCCTCAGTAGACACCTTCCTATTGAATGGGTTGTTGCATTTGAATGCCCCCACTGGCACAAAAATGGTGCATGCGACTTGACGTCCAGTACATCTGCAGTTGTTGCGTTTGTAGTGTCGCTCTGACTCATACCGCATCGTACGAGCTTGAGTAGAGACTCAGGAGCTAGGGGTACTCCCCCAGCAACAGTGCGAGGATATAGGGCTTTGCTGGCATGGTCTGCCTCCCATTCCAACTCTACTGGGTTGAGGGGAGGGGTGTCCGATTCTGGGTTGAGGGGAGGGGTGTCCGATTCTAGGGCTCCATACCACTGTGCAACCTGGAAATGGTATCTGAGCACATTCTGAACAAATGCTTGAGTTGTTGGTGGGAGAGAGAGAGAGAGAGAGAGAGAGAGAGAGAGAGAGAGAGAGAGAGAGAGAGAGAGCGAGAGAGAGAGAGAGAGAGAGAGAGAGAGAGAGAGAGAGAGAGAGAGAGAGAGAGAGAGAAAGAGAGAGAGAGAGAGATACAGTGACGGAGAGAGAGGGAGAGAGAGAGAGAGAGAGAGAGAGAGAGAGAGAGAGAGAGAGAGAGAGAGAGAGAGAGAGAGAGAGAGAGAGAAGAGAGAGAGAGAGGAGAGAGAGAGAGAGAGAGAGAGAGAGAGAGAGAGAGAGAGAGAGAGAGAGAGAGAGAGAGAGAGAGAGAGAGAGAGAGAGAGAGAGAGAGAGAGAGAGAGAGAGAGAGAGAGAGAGAGAGAGAGAGAGAGAGAGAAGAGAGAGAGAGAGAGAGAGAGAGAGAGAGAGAGCATAGTTTGGGGACAGAGGCAGTACACGTTCCAGTTTTCTGTGCCCACATGCGTTATCGACACTCTGTCATGGAGTCATACATCAGCTTGCTACCATAACATGCAACCATAAATGCAGTTGCCTCCTTCTCGACCTGCTTCATATTACAATCAACTTTACCGATAGTGTCGAGTTTCAATCCCCTCTTTGCTACTGATATGGCAGTTACCTTTCCAACTCCGTAAGTGGACGCCAAAATATCACATCCACTTATGGCATGCAGTGCAAGAACCTGTGAGATGAAAACGGAGTGCTTCTTCACAGTTGCTGTGATGTCAACACATGTTCGGCAATGGATGGGAGACTGCATGATCATGGGACACTGCAGATTTTGGGCTGCATAATGGTGAAGAAGTAGCATAGGAACATCCGTGTTGTCAGCAACAACGGAGACCCTTGCTTGTGGATCCTGGCCGCTGAAAATGGCCTTCTGGGCCATGATGAAATCTGCCTCCTAGTGTTTAGAAGCTAGCTGCAAATGAGGTTGTTTTATCCCTTTTGAACACTTCAGTCGGAACTGCATCTTCTCCGGTCACCACAAGGTGATGGTCCTGTGTGGCAATGTTGAGGAAGTCATTCTCGTTCAGGATTTGTCCACGTAGCAAGAGGTTGAACTGCACCTTGTTGTGCATATATTTCAGCACTGAATCACTAGCTGGAAATGGTTTATGGACCCTTGAAGATGTCGTGGCTCGCGCTGCTCGGGTGCTGCTCTTGGTTGAGTAGTCCAGGTAGCTGTCAAACGCCATGTATACGTCGCTTTCACAGAGTTTAGAGGCCAAACATACTTTGATGCCTTGAACATTCGTTTGGACTGAGCAGGCCAATCAGTTGTTCAAAGAGCAGCGGACACATCAATGACCACACCAGTCGGAGAGCCAGCCCCAAGCCCTCAATGTGACTTCCACAGCAAAGTTGTTCTTGAGCGTTGATTTGCTGGTCGCAACTCTCATGCTCCCATCTGGATGGAACATGGAGGTTGGGTAGGCTGCTAGCTCGGTTGAGAGTACTTACGGTACGTCGAGATCTCTGTTGCTGACTAGAAGAACTATGACTTGTGAGTAACGGTATTGAAAATAGTCACGGACAAATATAATTATTATCATATCCTTTTTAAAATAAAAACATGGGAAATGTAGCAAAAGTCAACTATAGCTTATACATTAAACTAACGGAAACGTATTATTTTAATATGGATGCCGCGGAAATTATGCGCTTACAAATGCATTTTCTAAGAGGACTGTCAACTCAGACAACCTGTTATGGCCTACAAGGCATACAAGATTACCCCTTATGAAAACATATATTTGAAGAAATGTCACGTTTTTGCATGCGCCTACACTGTAAGATACATGTTTACACTGCGCAATAAAAAGAAAAGTGTCTTCTGAAGTATACCTTTTATGGACATTGGTCTAACAGTATAATGATTCAAGTGCAGAGTGGGCTGTATTGCGTATACATTATTTTGTAGGACGTGTTTATCATAGTAACATAGTTTGACCTATTAATGGTCTAGCTATGCCATTATAAGGATTCTAGGACGCCAAATGACCTTGACCTTTGCCTTAGCATGTGACTTTCAGGTGTATATATGATGTATGCATTTGGATTCGTCTTCATCAAAACCCCATGAAAGAGGCTTTGATTTGCTTTGCTGCATCTTTAACGCTCAAATTCTAAAACATTTTAAGGGTTTCAGGATCCCAACTGACCTTGATTTCGACCAATTTGACATGACCTTATGTTCTAAGCATCGCCAAACATACCCCAATAATTTGACATGACCTTATCTTCTAAGCATCGCTAAACATACCGCAATGAACTTAGCATCCTGAAAAAAACATGATTTTGACAACATCATCACTGTGTCTCATATAATTCTAACGTTACGAGTATTTTATGAAGTTTTGGCGTTTCGGCAGTCATTTTGGCAGCCATATTGGATTTTTCTGCAATGAAAACTGAACTAATCTGGATGAAAACCTCAGAAATACATTCCTTGTCCTAAAAAATCTAGACCCCCAAGATCACTTTCCTAAGTAAAATCGTTCAGAAGTTGTCTTTCTAGCATTTTGGCCGCCATCTTGTCGGCCATCTTAGATTCTCAAAAAGGCAAGGGTGGCTGAAGTCCACACCCAGTGGGTGTTGTTACTAGATGACATGGACTAATCAAAAATGCAAAGAAATTATTTTAGGGAGACATGACAAGGTTTTTGGAAAATATGGGGTTCTGCCACTGGACAAGCATTTTCTGGTTATACCGATATCTCCCCCTTGTTCCATAAATGTCCCCTAATATTCATATTGTACCTAAACGATCTGCTGACGAACACTTGACCTCTAACACTAGAGTATGCATGTTTGCGCCGCATACTAAAAACATCCACGGTGTTCTCGGATGTTTTCGAACGGTCTGACATGCGATGTCTAAATGAATTCGTCGTCTTCGCAGATCGGTGACAGCTTCTAATAGATGAACACAAATGCTGCATTCAGACGATTAGAAATATTACCCCGAGTCCCCATCACCTGAAACGTGTGCAGCTTTTCAACGTTAATAAATACTGAGATCTTGGTGTGATAGTGGATGATCTTTTTTTATTTAAGCAGGATATCTCGTCTGTTTGTCGCAGAGCACACAACACAATCAATGTTATATTTCACTGTCCGCATACTGCCGATGTTATTGCTTTCATTAAGGCATCTAATCCATTTGTCTGCTCAGTGCTGGAATACTGTTCGACGGTATGGAACCCATGCATACCAGCCAGGCATCACGTGACTTACCAATTATAAAGGTGTAAAGAGTCTCTCTAGCCTGGTATCTTACCACTATCAACTCGATTCCAATCATGGTTACCTACAAAGACTCGAATATCTTAAACTTGAGAGTACCGAACTCCGCCGGGTTTACGATGAGATGGTAATGGTATATAATTTCCTGCATGGATATGTCAATGTGTCTGAACATAGCTACATTTGTTGGTGACCACCTTTGGCTGGTGCAGATGACAAGTTTCCACCTTTTTGGATAACACAACCCATCTACTTATGCTGTCGACCGCCTCTCTTGACCGTCGTCTTCTGATGCAGATGACCACCTTCTAATGTCGTAGCTGGCCACCTTCCTTTGTTACAGATGACCACCTTTCACTGTCGTAGCTGGCCACCTTCCATTGTCGGCCACTGTTGAAGTTGACGACAATCAGCTGTTGCAGATGACCAGTTTGACCAGATGACCAATACAAACATTCTACTAAATTAGCATACCCACCTCTCTTGTAGATTGCCACGTTCTTCTTTTGCGGATGAGCACATCAATATAACCTGGTTCCATTGTTTCAGGTGAACATCTTCCACAAGAACGGCTGGTGCCAGCTGACGCACTATTTCACGTACGTGTGCAGCTTTCTGTCGGCGTGGACTGTCGTCGGCTTCACGAGTGAGCGCTGGATCATCGTCTTCCAGCCGCTGCGACGCCGCCAGTTGTGCACGCGACGTCGAGCCGCGCTCATCATGTCACTGATGACGGGGGTCGCTCTCCTTTTCTACTCCTTCTCCATCTGGACGACGGGCATTCGGCGCACAGGGGGACTGTCCACCTGCATGTCGCTGGTCACACACCGCCACTTCCTGAAGGCGATCACGAGCATCGACACTCTGGCGACGGTCATTGTCCCCGTGGTGCTCATACTAGCGATGAACGCGGCGATCGCGATGAAAATCTACCGCTACACGAGCGGGCGCAAGAAAGAGCAGCAGGCTGCGTCGATAGCCGCGGCGAAAGACGCGTCGCGTTCGGGGTCGAGGTCTCAGCGATCGGCCACCATCAAGTCGTGGTCGGTGACGCGGGTGCCGGACTCACGCAAGTCGCGGCTGTCCATAAACCGGCGTCACACGCAGTACAACGCGACGCGAGCGCTGCTCGTCGTGTCGAGCGTCTTCATCTTGCTGAACCTACCGAGTCACGCCTTCCGCGTGCAGGCCTTCATCATCTCCATCCGTAACGAGCCGTACGAGTTCGACGCGTCGACCTTCCTCTGGCGGGAACTGCTTACATTGCTGCACTACGTTAGCTTCTCGTCGAACTTCTTCCTCTACAGCACGTGCTCGCGTCACTTCCGCTATACGCTCAAGCGCGCCACCCAGCGACTGCGTCACAAACTGCAGCGACTGCGGCGCCGCGGCGGACAAAATCTGCACGTCGATCTACGTTCAGCTGTTGGAGGTGCTCGGATCGTGCAGCAGAACCTCGCCTAAGTGAAACGTTCGCGCGCGTGCCGAAGCGAGGAATCGATACACGAATTGTTAATGTTGCCTTGTTGGAACACTTATAACCTATTGGCTTGTTGGAACACTTATAACCTATTGGATGATTTCCACTGGTTATAAGCAGCCGGGGTGATGCTGTTCCTACAGAAATGTTCCCGGCTCATATATTGCAGACATATTCTGGCGGACATTTATCGTGTTTATCGGCATAACAGTTGCTCTGGATGTTTGGAAACGCCTCTCTGGCCTCTGTGGGAATAACTTATGTGTTGTTATAAATTATTTATTGTCCATCAGAATCGTGTGACAGAACATCGTACGATCATATCGGCTTCTGCGGATTATTTGCCGCGTTCAGAGAAAGCATTGTCCAATCGAACCTCGCACTTCGAAACAATCTATACAGACTGAAGGCGTTATAACGCTGTGATCGGGGAAGGACCCGTCCAGTTATTCCTTATACTCAATGCAAGAATCTACCAAAGACACGAAGCATCACTGAAAATTCGTACTCTTCTAGATACACACTACAGTGGAACCTCACTGTTAAGATCACCCTCGGAACTGGGCAAAAGTGATCCAAATACCAAGGATTTAAGCGCAATAGAATTTATCTTGTTATTATTATTATAACATTCTACTGGGAAACTACCTATTTCTTTTTGTTATTAGTATTAAGGGTGGTATGGCAGCTAGATACGAAATTTTTGTTAAAGCAAAATTAATATAATTGTTGTGCCCAAGCGGTAGAAAAGGTCTTAGTGAGTAAAAAATATTGACATTTCTCTTGCTCGACTCCGGTTTCTATGGTAACAAAAACAATGTCCGCCAGATATAGTACATTTAAAAATTGCAACACCCTGGAAGTAATAATGATATGATAATCTGGTTTGGATTGTTATATTCTCCTGGATATCCTCTACAATTTGTATAAAACATTTAAAGTTTTTTGAATATTTATATTTAATTTTTAATTTTCAAACTACATAATTGTAAATGCAAAAATTGTTGACACATTTGTGGATATTACTCCAAAGATAAAGAATAAAACCAAAATGTTTTATACTGATTGTGGATAATACTAAGGAGTACACAACACTCTAAAGCAGATTATCATGTGATTTTAGTTCTGGAGTGTTTAAGTTTATGTTGTAAAAAATTTGGTTTTCTGTAAACGCCTGTCGAAGATTGAATAACTGCATCGATTGTTTGAAAAAGCCAAACCTTTTCCATGAATGAAAATGTTTTACATATGTGTAATTATTATAAAAGGTACCTCTATGTAAGCATACAAAACTACTGAAATATGGAAGAAACACATTTTAAGTATTTTGGTAAAAACCAACATTCTAACTGCCATATCTCCCCTTAACATTTCAACAATTTCAACTCACATGTAGATAGGCCTACCTTTGCCAAAGCTATCAGGATAGCTTCTTCGGTACGACTGTTGTCCAGTTATAGGATGACGTCACCGCAGACCACACGACTAGACTAGACTGAGAAAGTGTTAGACAGGGAATCCGAGAGAAGGTGAAGTCACGCGAAAGACACGACTGATTCAAAAATTTAATGATCTCATAAAAAAATTCTATCATTAAACAGGATGTGTTGTTATATTTAAGAAATGTTTTTAAAATGCAAATAGTCGCCGTCGTGTCATTGCAGACACTATTTCCGTGACACACCGGCGAAAGTGTCCCGGTGGCGCACCCTGGTGTTGATAAGATTACTGTCAAGGAGAGAAATCCATTTAAAGAGCAATATGCGGAATCAAAGTGAGCAATCGAGGGAATTACCATCTTCACATCATCTACCGTAGCGTCTCTCTTCTCTCTTGGCAGTCGTGTTAAAGATTCGATGCCAGTTCCCAATTTATTAACATTTATATATACATTGTTCTGTAACTGACACTTATTGCAGAGGCAGGCAGGTGGAACTTCAAAGAAATGTGCCGGGCAATATATCTTCAACATAATTATTCAGGTATTGAGAACAATGCACAAATAAATGTCAATAAATGAGGAACGGTCATCTTACATTTAATAACAATTGCATTAATCTCTACTAGAAATAAAGTTTGCGTCAGTGTGTACGACTGTTAACGTCATGGGTGTCACTACCGTCCAACACAAATGTGGACCGTTGGAGAGCGCAAATTACTACATACACGACACACGTATCAATCAACGGAATTGAGGATTGTTGGAACTCATAAATTATTCCTGCCGCTATGACACATTATCAAGGGGCTATGATGAATGCAACCAACCAACCAACCAACCAAACAACCAACCAACCAACCAACCAACCAACCAACCAACGTGTGAACGATGTGAATATATAAATGTATGTTATATATTGTAAATTGTTGAAGCAATATTGGTCATACAATAACTAAAATTAAACCTGCCGACAGTCATGGCACGGATAGCTTTCAATTTATCTTTGAAACGCAAAATTCGACTGTTAGAATAAAAGTAGTGGAACAGATCAGATAAATTACGTAATATATCTCTGCTTCTTGGAAAGTTAAGTCAGGAACAGACAGCGCGTGGACGGGTTTTATTTGCATCCATCATACATTCCGGAAACCGTCCGTATTCAGTCGATTGTTGTCTGGTCGCATTTCTACTTTCCATTCGCTAATTTTAATTCTCGTCTGCGGCGTTGTTTAAAAAAAGCTGTCCTTTAATTCAATGTCTGTACCATAAAATGTCTGCTCCGCGTGATATGATTCCATTACGATTATTAATCACATTAGGCTATGAGCGCATATATATTTGTTTTGTGTCAAGGAAATGGACTTTCTCAGCTAAACAAAAACAGCAGTTAGGCAACTACACAAGAACTCGAAAACGGACGTATCTTATCATGAAACACTAGCTCCCTTTTTACGGCCAGGACTAGAGTACAAATTAGCATACCGCTTGCAACTGTTTTCAACTTGTCTTTAAACGAGGGAGTGGTTCCTTTAGAATGTACAGAAGCAAATATTATTCCGTTATGTAAAAAGGGTTCGAGAAACAACACGAGGCTATATTTGGCGGAGATAGAACGTTGAAATTGGTGGTGTATCAAAGTTCATAAGCAAGTGGAATTACTGATTGATAAGTATTATTCTTGCCTTAATATCATTCATATAGTAGCAGTAAACATATATTGAGTAGCAGTTGTGCTTAAAGTTAGTTAGATAAAGTATTTTAGGACACTTTAGTCTAGTGAGTGATAATAGGGTACGTTAGCTTACGGCTACGATAAGTTTGTAAACAAGATTTAACAAACCTCGTTATGTGGTAGAATATATAGGTGATAAAGTAACAACCATAAACTACCTACATAAGATAATATCTGTGTAAGTCAGTACCTGCTAGACATTTTGATAAGGTAGCTTTGTTGTTAAAATTAAGCATTTGCGATAATCGGGCGAACTAAGTTTATGTAGCTAGTGTCTCTCTTATTCGCTAGGGCGCTGTATAACCTAAATAAATAAGGCAGTCTAGCGTACGCAATCTTACGAAAAGTGTAACATTTGTGCACAGAAAACAGTCTTCTTAAAGACTACATAGACAGTGAATGGTGTAAACACAGTTGACAAAACTATTTTAAATAGCTAATTAGATTATTATTATTAAATAAATTCTGATATGGCGCCTTGCAAGCGGCAAGTCAAGGCAAAGAGACACTTGGTGTGCGACGACTGCCACAGTTGGGTAGATTTTGCCTTATCCGGCTGTACGAAGTCATGGACAGAAACCAAGGAAGAGGGATTCACCTTTCAGTGCGTGGGGTGTTGGAAGGTGAAATGTCTGGAGAAAGAGGTAGCTAGGTTGGTAGATATTGTGAAGGGGATGGAGATGAGAATCAGCAAGAAGACAGACGGAATGGAGAGAGACGACAGGGATAAAGTTGGGACTACTGTGAAACTGAAGGAGCAGAGTAGTGGCAACAAGACCGAGGAAAGGAGACTGAGAGGAGGGAAGGTGATCGGAGGGGAAGAAAGTGGAGGATCGACGGCAGGAAATGTGACAGGTGTGAAGGTGGCAGGAGAGAAAGTGACCGTAGAGAAAGAGGTAGGAGGGAAAAAGAGACGGGAGAGGAGAGAAGGAAATGCAATGGGAGGAAAGATGACGGGAAGAAAGGAAGTGAGAGTACATGTGACAGAAGAGAAGTCGGGAGGGACGATGACAGGAAGAAAGGTGACAAGAGAAACAGCGTCAGGAAAGAATGGAACGGACGAGATTGTGACGGGAGAGCAGAAGACAGGGGAACAAGATTACAACCAGACAGATGCAAACCGTAGAAAGAGCTACACTGAGGGAGTGATTGAGGGGGCAATGAGGAAAGAGAGGGTGTTTATGGGCGATTCGATTATGAGAAAGACAGATAAGACTCTAAGCGAGGGGGAGGACGTCGTTGTTTGTCTACCGGGGGCTAGGATAGAACATGTAACTGAAAGGGTAGAGAAGGTACTGGGGCATGGCAAGGGAGGGTCTATACTAGTACATGTAGGGACAAATAACGCAGAGAGGGAGGGAACAACTGGGATAGTTCAGAAGTACAGACAGTTAGTGAAGAAGTTAAAGAAGACAAAAGTAGAACAGATTATCCTCTCAGGAATTTTGCCAGTAATGGGAGGAAGGGGGCCGACATATAGAAACTGCAAGAGGATGGCGATCAACGCACTAGTTGAGCAGATGTGTAAAGAAGAGGGGGTGGGATTCGTAGATTTATGGGGATACTTTGTTGGGAGGGAAGATATGTACATGAGAGATGGCCTACATCTAAGTGGAAAGGGGGCAGCAGAGAACTTGCTGCAATCTGTTGACAGTGGGACAGGCTGCATCTATTTAAACTGGATTCGCAGGGGGGATTCACAGAGAAGCCTGAAACTGGAGGCATAGATAAAGACAGCAGAAATAAATCGGCAAAGAACAGCCTGGAAAACTGTTCTGAATCAGGATATAAATGCATTTGTTTAAATGCAAGGAGCATAGTAAACAAAAGAAGTGAACTAAACATTATGGTAGAAGATATTGACCCTCACATAATAGGTATAACCGAATCGTGGGCCTCCACTGATATATCAGATGCCGAATTGGGACTAACAGGATATGTAATGTTTAGGAAAGATAGAATAGGAAGAAAGGGAGGTGGAGTTATTTTATGTATTAAAGAATCTATCCAGGCTTATGAAATAAAATTAGAAAGAGAAGCAGATTGCGAAGAAGCTGTTTGGTGTAACATAGTTACAGGAAACTCAACGTTAACAGTTGGGTTAGTTTATCGAAGTCCAAACATAAGCATAGAAGAGAATGAAAAAATACAAAACGCTATAAGGGAAGTAAGCAAACGGAACTGTATTATTATGGGGGACTTTAACCAATGGAAATCTCTACAGAGTATGGGGAGTGAGGACCACAAGTTTTTAGTTTTATTACAATTATAGAAACAGAAAGAATTAGTTGACAATGTCAAGATATGTGAGCCACTGGGGAGTAGTGATCACAACCAGATACATTTTACCATCAAAGTAAAATCAGAAAGGAATAGTAAAAAGCAGTATAGGAGAAATTTCCACAAAGGAAGGTATAAGGACATGAGGAAATATTTAGCAAAGATAGACTGGAATAACACACTGAAGAATAAGACAGCAACCGAATGCTGGAATATCTTAAATAGTGAAATTAAGTGCATAGTCGATAAATTTGTACCTTTCAAAAAACAAGGGAAACGGTCTAAAAAGAAACACTTATCGAAAGAAGCCATTAGAAAAATTTAGTATAAACAAATGATGTGGAAGTCATATAGATGTACTGGAAATGATGAAGACTACAACATTTATAAAGAAGCACTTAATCAAGCTACAGCTGAAATTATAAATTCAAAGAGAAGCTATGAAAAAAAATTTGCTAGTAATATAAAACATGACAGTAAGAGTTTTTATGCGTATATTCGAAGCAAACAGAAAGTTCAGGATAAGGTCGGTCCTCTAGAAGATAGTGCTGGAAATACAATATCAGAGGGATTCTTAATGGCAGAAGACCTGAATGAGTATTTTAGTTCAGTGTTTACCAGGGAAGATATTAGTTCACTGCCAGTACCAGAGGCTAAGTTCATGGGGGCAGATTCAGACTATTTAGGACAGTTAGTTGTAACCTCGGAAATGGTAGTTAAGAAAATAAGGGCTATGAAGGATAATAAATCACCTGGAGTGGACGGGATTCCGCCCAAACTACTATTGGAAATTGTAGAACAAATTAGCGCACCGCTTGCAACAGTTTTCAATTTGTCATTAGAAGAGGGAGTGGTTCCTTTAGAATGGAAAGAGGCAAACATTATACCGTTATTTAAAAAAGGTTCGAGAAACAAGTCAGAGAACTATAGACCAGTGAGTTTAACATCAGTGATTTGCAAATTATTAGAAAGACTAATTAAAGATCACATGGTGGATTTTCTTGTTAAACATAACTTGATAAACCCATCTCAACATGGGTTTTTAAAAGCGAGGTCATGCTTAACAAATATGTTATGTTTTTTGGAAGACATCACTAGGTGGGTAGATGAGGGATCACCAGTAGATATCATCTATTTAGATTTTCAAAAAGCTTTCGACAAAGTACCACATCAAAGATTACTCCTTAAGCTAAAGGCCCATGGCATAGGAAATGGTATAATAAACTGGATAGAAAAATGGCTGAATGACAGAAGACAACGTGTAGTAGTTGATGGGGAGGCTTCAAACTGGAAATCGGTATTGAGTGGGGTACCACAGGGATCAGTACTAGGACCTATATTATTCTTAATATATATCAACGATTTGGACGATGATATAACAAGCAAGGTGTTAAAATTTGCGGATGATACAAAAGTGTTTAGAAGGATTAAAAGTGATGGAGACAGACATCATTTACAAGATGATCTTGATAGGTTGATCAAATGGTCTGAAAAGTGGCAAATGCTGTTCAATTTTGGGAAATGTAAATGCCTCCACACAGGTCATGGGAATGAAGAGGTAAAATATAAAATGGGGGGTACTGTTCTAAGTACTACTGTAAAAGAAAAGGACTTAGGGTTAACCATTAGTGCTGATATGAAGGTTTCAGAGCAGTGCGGAATTGCAGCGTCAAAGGGAAATCAAATCCTTGGATTAATTAGGCGAAATATAGCGTAAAAGAAAAAAGAATTAATAGTACCGCTGTACAAAACAATAGTGAGGCCTCATTTAGAATATTGTATACAAGCATGGAGGCCATATCGAAAGAAGGACATAGATATGCTAGAAAAAGTACAGAGGAGAGCGACTAAAATGATACCAAATCTGAGGGATCTTAGTTACGAAATACGCCTAAAAGAATGTGGTTTAACAACACTAGAGACCAGGAGATTGAGAGGAGATCACATAGAAGTGTTTAAAATATTGAATGGTTATGAAAATATTGATAGAAACATTTTTTTCTCAGTTAAGAAAGATAGAAGGACCAGAGGACATGAAGCTACATTAGTAAAGGAGCAGTGTAGATTAGATATAAGAAAGTTCTCATTCTCACAAAGGACTGTAAATGAATGGAACAGATTATCTCCTGATTGTGTTGGTGCTAGTAGCGTGAATATGTTTAAAAATAAAATCGACACACACCTTAAAAAGGCGGGATACATGTAGATAAAAAGTATTGGACTCTCGATAAGCCAAAAGGCTTCCTTGTCCAACTGCCATCCAGAGTAATTTTCTGGATGGCAATCTTGTTAAATCTTGTTAAACAAGTCAGATAACTATAGACCAGCGAGTTTACCATCGGTGATTTAAAAATTATTAGAAAGATCGAGAGTATAAAAGATCACAAGGTCGATTTTCTCGTTAAACATAACTTGATAAACCCATTTCAACATGGGTTTCTAAAAGCGACGTCATGCTTAACAAATATGTAATGCTTTTGGGAAGATATCACTAAGTGGGTAGACGAAGGATCACCCATATATATTATCTACTTAGATTTTCAGAAAGCTTTTAACAAAGTGCCACATAAAAAATTACTGCTTAAACTAAAGGCCCATGGAATAGGGGATGGTATAATTAACTGGATAGAAAAATGACGGATTGACAGAAGACAACGGATAGTAGTTGATGGGTACGTTTCAAATTGGAAATCGGTTTTGAGTGGGGTACCATAGGGATCAGTACTGTGACCTATATTATTCTTAATATATATCAACGATTTGGACGATGATATAACAAGTAAGGTGATTAAATTTGCGGATGATACAAAAGTGTTTAGAAGGTTTAAAAAAACAAAAGTATTTAGAAGATGATATTGACAAATTGATCAAATGGTCTGAAAAATGTCAGATGTTGTTCAATTTTGGGAAATGTAAGTGCTTCCGCACAGAACATGGGAAAGAAGATGCACAATATGCAATGGGGGGTACTGCACTAAGTACTACTGTAAAAGAAAAGGACTTAGGGTAAACAATTAGTGCCGATATGAAGGTTTCAGAGCAGTGCGGAATTGCAGCTTCAAAGGGAAACCAAATCCATGGATTAATTAGGCGAAATATATCGTATAAGGAAAATTAACTAATAACCCCGCTGTACAAAATAGTAGTTAGGCCTCATTTAGAATATCGTATTCACGCGTGGAGGCCACATCCCAAGAATTACATAGATATGCCAGAAAGAGTACAGGTGGGTAGATGAGGGATCACCAGTAGATATCATCTATTTAGATTTTCAAAAAGCTTTCGACAAAGTACCACATCAAAGATTACTGCTTAAGCTAAAGGCCCATGGCATAGGAAATGGTATAATAAACTGGATAGAACAATGGCTGATTGACAGAAGACAACATGTAGTAGTTGATGGGGAGGCTTCAAACTGGAAATCGGTATTGAGTGGGGTACCACAGGGATCAGTATTAGGTCCTATATTATTCTTAATATATATCAACGATTTGGATGATGAAATAACAAGCAAGGTGTTGAAATTTGCGGATGATACAAAAGTGTTTAGAAGGATTAAAAGTGATGGAGATAGACAGCATTTACAAGATGATCTTGATAGGTTGATCAAATGGTCTGAAAAGTGGCAAATGCTGTTCAATTTTGGGAAATGTAAATGCCTCCACACAGGTCATGGGAATGAAGAGGTAAAATATAAAATGGGGGGTACTGTTCTAAGTACTACTATAAAAGAAAAGGACTTAGGGTTAACCATTAGTGCTGATATGAAGGTTTCAGAGCAGTGCGGAATTGCAGCGTCAAAGGGAAATCAAATCCTTGGATTAATTAGGCGAAATATAGCGTATAAGAAAAAAAGAATTAATAGTACCGCTGTACAAAACAATAGTGAGGCCTCATTTAGAATATTGTATACAAGCATGGAGGCCACATCGCAAGAAGGACATAGATATGCCAGAAAGAGTACAGAGAAGAGCGACTAAAATGAAACAAAAACTGAGAGATCTTAGTTACGAAATACGCCTAAAAGAATGTGGTTTGACAACACTAGAGACCAGGAGATTGAGAGGAGATCAGATATAAGGTTTTAAAAATATTGAATGGTTATGAAAATATTGATATACAATCAACAGATTATCTGCTGATTGTGTGGGTGCTAATAGCGTGAATATGTTTAAAAATAAAATGGACACGTAGCTCAGAAGGGCGGCATACGCGTAGATAAAAAGGGTTGGACTTTCGATAAGCCAAAAGGCGTCCTTGTCCATCTGCCATTTAGAGTTAATTCTCTGGGTGGCAACTTTGTCTTGTTAAATCTTGTAAAGCCGTGAGTGAGAGAGCATCGTAGAACATATGACTCATAGAGAGGGCGGAACAAACTAAGTGATGCGGCCCACACCGCAAGAGATCAGGGGGGAGAAGATGACGATAATGCTGTGCTCTAATGATATAAAACAGTAACATTACGCGAGTCCAGGAATTTGCCCTGTAGCGCGTGGATTCTGGTTGTCCTTCGACGGAGTATCACGTTATGCCACGGTGGTCTTGGATACAGGGAAGCGATGCTGTAAGTTACATATAGTTATGTATCGTGTACCTCAACAAATCTACGTCTGACTGTTATCGTGTGCCAGTCTTAAATTTACATGTGACACGGTGTTTTCGCCAACGATCCATAGTTTCGATACTACAGAAAGACAAAGGAAATCTACGCTGACTCGCCTGCTGCATGTATCTGTTAATTTTAACTCCTGATGTAAGAATTCTTAAGAAGTAGTTGTGTGTATATGTGGTGTTTTTATGCATGCATGCGTGCATGTGTGCGTGTGTGCGTGTGTGCGTGTGTACGCGTGTGTGTGGTGTTGTGTGGTGTTGTGTGGTGTTGTGTGGTGTTGTGTGGTGTTGTGTGATGTTGTGTGGTGTTGTGTGGTGTGTGAGCGCGTGTGCGCGTGTACGTGTGCGCGTTTGCGTGTGTACGTCTGTGCGTGTAGGCACGTGTGCGCGTGTGCTCATGCGTGTGCTATAGATTTCAAATATTTCAAGTTCTCCATCTATATCATGTGCAACACCTACAAAACAGCCCTGAAAACCCACCTCTTTAAAGACATGATGGGGACATGTGGACATTTCCTGGACATTGTATCATACTGACCTTATACCATTCATCAATGTAATTTTATTGTATTTATTATATTACTTATACTATCATAACAGTTATTATGTTTGCTAAATATAGATATCTAGAAAGGTTGCAATAACGAGTCTACATTACATTGATAACGAGAATTTCTATTGATTTTACGATGTATCATTAATGATACTTATTTTACAACTTTTAGAACATTGCTCTTATTATATTTTAGAATATTGCTTTTACAATCCTTAAAATTACTACTTTAAAGTCATCAATGGACAAATATTGTGCAAGCGCCATGAGCGCCTCTACGGCGGATACCGGCGCTATATAAGCTTTCATTATAATTATTTATGCATTTGGTCCAGTGACTATTTTATTTACGATATCTGTGGCCAGATGTTTTTATTTTGCAAGACATACAATACAAAACAGCGGGATATTCACATCAATAAATAATGACATTCAAGGAACAACGCCTAGACATTAATGTCTCGTTTCACTGCAAATAGCGCTTCTCAAACTGTCCCTTTTATTAGACAACCTTTCCATTAACTCCTACTTCAGTTAACAGTCACGTGTGTTGCTTAATTTATTCGAACAATACGAGAACTTCGTTCGCAATTAGCGACTGATCCTAAGCGTTCCCCTCAATTGATGTGGTTATCACAGTAACTGAATCCTGCGCCGCAGCATTTAACAAACTGCCAAACTAATGCATCGTTACTCTGTTAAACGATCGACGGATGGAGTTGGTAAAAAGGAGGATGCACGAAGAATATTAAGGAGATCTCTGAGTGATGAGGACAGCGTCGAGCAAGGGTTTGTCTGTGTGCAGAGGAGGAAAGTAGTCAGTGAACAGGACAGATGTGGAACCCGACTGGAACAGAAAGGTAGTTGAAGAAGTTTTTTACGTGTAGTAGTTGAGTTTGATATATAAAAAGAATGGCGAATAAGCGACATAAAGCGAGGTAGACCGTAGTGTCGACATTTCCTGAAAAAAATAGTTCAATTAGTTACTGAACCAGGAAGAAAACGGAACGTAGACAGATTTAACAAGATTGCTGTCCAATGTTACAAGCTCCAGACGGCAAGAAAGCAGTTGGCTTGTCGAGAGTCCAACATTTCCCAAATACGTATAATCCGCACATAACATATAAAGAATTAAAACAGTAAAGGTGCGTTCTTAGATAACGCAGTATCCAGTCCTCAGAACTGCTCAAAGCGCATTACACTTTCCTCCCTGGCAGACCTGTTCAATCAACCCAACCACCATCTCGACTTCTCTGGGAAACCAGGTACTCATTCATACAGATGAGTGAACTGGAGCAACATAGGGTGAACGGCGGCACAGGATTCGAACTCAGGTTCTCTCGATTGAGAGTCGAAGCTCTAGGCACTGAGTCACGCGCTTCACACACACACACATGTGTATTTATCAGTTATAATTTTAAACATACCCACACTGCGAGAATTAACACAATTATTTCTTCATGTGTTCCACTAATTTGTTGTCCTCTCTGAAAATTAGCACTTTCTCATGTCTAACTTACACTGATCCTTAGCCAATGCTGTATGTTACTTTCTGATTATAATGCCGTTTTTATTTTTAAAAGACACTATTTTTATAAATATTTTCGTTACCATATATATCAAAACTCGACTTGGTTTACCCATAGTTTCCTAGTTTCTAGTTTTATCAACCCACCAAACTCTACTAGACGGCATTCATAACTAAGTTCTCTCAGTTAAGGAATCTGCTTGGTCAATCTTCGTTGTACTCTACCTAGTTTATTTATGATCTTCGTTCTTATGATATGGCCGCAGGCTTGTAGGCAATATTGCTGTTAAGGTTTCATGGCAAGAGTAACCGTCACTCCTAAATCATTTTCTTTGTGGTTTTCCTATTACAATATCATCCTTACTTAAGAGTATACCACTCGGGAGATTCGATTTAACGCATTTCACATGCGCTGACTGCGGAGCATCCTCGTGATCTCCTAGAAGGACCCAGTCCCCAGCACAGAAGTCCTCTCAAGCACCATGTCTGTGAGCCTGGTGACCCTGCTCAGGCAACGCCGCCACCGCTGGTTCGGCCACGTGCATCGGATGGAAGATGGAAGACTTCCAAAATACATCCTCTATTGACAGCTGGCCATTGGAAAGAGAACTGCAGGACGTCCCCATCTGCGCTTCAAAGACGTATGCAAGCGTGAGTTGAAATCACTGTTGACAATGGGGAGGCGCTCTCTGTAGACCGACCCACATGAAGGCAGAACCTAACCAGGGGACTCAAAAGAGGAGAGGGGAGCATCCACAAGCTAGTTGAAGAAACATGCAGCCGCAGTAAAATAAAAAACAGACTAAAAACAGAAAAGAGAGCGCCTTCAAGTGCAGCAGATGCGACTGCCACTCACTAATCAGCTTCTACAACCACAGCATACCAACTGATCGTCGACACGAGGGCGCAAATCCATGGTCCCATGAGACTGCAGGATCCCTACGTCTACTGCTGTCATCCATAATATATATTTGTTGTCTATTTTTTCATGATCACCTTATAAATTGAGCTTATCTCCATTTCAATTACCCTCTCCGAACACTTTTGTGTCGTCTGCGGAAGTCAGTACAAGTGCCGAGGCATAATTCTTCTTCGTTAACTAGGGATACGGATGAAGCAAAACAGCAGCGGGAGCAGAAACAACATAGACTGCATGTTTGTAAAACTAATTGCTTCATGAGAATTAACGGCGCACGCGTGGCCGAGATAAGGAGAACATATTACTACATGAAGTAGATTGGCGTGCTGGTGGGCTTAGGGGCTACCGGGGACGGTAAAACAAGAGGTCTGATGAAGTGGCCTGACATTTGGTGCAGATGGAAC
>OZ023215.1:22354081-22406828 GCA_963995525.1 Escarpia spicata
ACGTGACTGGTTGCCTAACTAAATCTCAAACAAAAACATCAAAAAATTGATGCCGAACACCTGGTCGGTTTCGTACATTCCATCGTATATGTTGTTGAATGTTGTTACCAAAAGTGTTTCTTTATGACAAAAACATAAGTCAAAGTTTTTAAAGTGACAAGTGTACGTGGGAGTGTTTGATTTATGACATGTGATACAGCAGTAATGAGGTAATTCACGTATATAACCGTTGCCAACATTGCCGGCAAAGGCAAAGCTTGACGGATGTCACGCACGCGCAAATTTTTGGTTGGCAAATCGCGTCGTACTGGATAAATCAATTGATGGATCCAGTGCTTCGCTGTTTGCTTACGTCACAATTAGAGTTGTCCCCATAACCTCCGCCAAGCTTTGCGTTTAATAACAGAGTCGATAACAGTACTACATGTGTATTCCATAGATAAATATATATTATTCACTACTTCGTAAACGTTTGAGATCCAATATACATAATAACAATCTTTTTAAATGAAAGTGGGCCAAATGTACTTGTTCTATCCGCTTCAAATATCACACCATTTCATGAGCCTCCTAATTTTACCGTCCCGGTAGCCCCTAAGCCCATCAGCACGCCAATTACGCCCTCTCGTAATCTGTGTGCGCCTTTAATTCTCGTCAAGCAATTATTTGTACACGCACGCAGCCTCGGTTTTCTTCGCGGTCTGCTGTTTTTTTCACCTCGCATCCGTATCCCATTCAACGTCTTCTGCAGCGGAACCCAACGCTACGTCTTCATCAAAGAAATATAAATTAGTCTAGTCACTGGTCTAGATAACTAGATGTTCTTTCTCAAAGTTCCCTTTATGATCACACAACCTTTCCTGATAAGACAAATTCGGCGCCTATTGCTTTGATTACGGTCGTTCAAGAACCTACTAAGTATGTAGTTGATGTAGCCCTATTAGCAACACATGCAACACTCACGTCTATAATGTTTTTATAATTTTCGTTGAGAACTGCGTAAGTAAATTATTCACGCGAGCAGGATCTATTTTAAGCAAATTAGTCATTTGTTAGTTGTTTGCTCGTTGTGAATGTCTGGTGTATTACAACTATCTGTCGTGTAGCTGGCCAGTTTAGTGGCAACCGGATATTGTTGGGTCTGATCACGTGGTTGTTCAACCTAATGTGTAACCATAATGTGTACAACTTTCGGTGGAGATGCAGTAAAGTTTAAGATGGAGCGCTGTTATCAAAACAACTAAATCTTAGAGGCATGAGGCGAAGAAGGGTCAAAATAGGGAGAGGGAGAAAGTGAGGGGGAGAGAGGAAGATAGAGAGAGGCACAAAACGAGACATAGGGAGAGACAGAGAGTGGGGGAGATAGAGGGATGGAGGGAGGGAGAGTGGTGAGATGGAGGAAGGGAAGGAAATGGAGAGAGAGAGAGAGAGAGAGAGAGAGAGAGAGAGTGAAAGAGAGAGAGAGAGAGAGAGAGAGAGAGAGAGAGAGAGAGAGAGAGAGAGAGAGAGAGAGAGAGAGAGAGAGAGAGAGAGAGAGAGAGAGAGAGAGAGAGAGAGAGAGAGAGAGAGAGAGAGAGAGAGAGAGAGAGAGAGAGAGAGAGAGAGAGAGAGAGAGAGAGAGAGAGAGAGAGAGAGAGAGAGAGAGAGAGAGAGAGAGAGAGAGAGAGGAGAGATTGAGAGGAATTAGTAATTACTTCGTACACGTTTGAGATCCAATATTCATAATGATGTCTTCTGAAACAAGAGTGGACCAAATTTACTTGTTTCATCCGTTTCAAATGTCACATCACTTCATCAGGCCCCTTATTTTAACATCTCGGTAGCCCCTAAGGCAGGCCTAAGCCCATCTGCACGCCAATCTACTGCCTCAAGTAATATGTTCTCTTTCTCTCGGCCATGTGTGCTCCGTTAATTCTTGTGACGCAATAATTTTTTTAGATATGCTGTCTCTGCTTTTTCTACCGTGTCTATTCTCATCAGTATCTCCATTCAAAATCTTCTGTAGAGGAGTCATACACTTATTTAGAAGAAAACAATGGAAACCGAATATTGGAAGCGTTCGGAAATTCCGTCGTATATTTTGTTGAATTTCTGGCCCCAAATGTCTTTCTTTAAGACAGAACCTTAGATGAATAACCGCGCGATCAAGCAAGAACAGATCCGGCTGCGGCCTAACTGGTAGCCACACAGAAGATAATTATTTGTAATACGTAGATATTCTCTATGAGTGCACACATGCGAAATAAGTAATTTGCTTCAAATAGATTCTGTTCGCGTGAATAAGGTACTTACGCAGTTCCCAGAGGAAATTACACAACATACTGTTGATGGTTGTTGCATTTGTGGCTGATGGAACAACGTCAACTACAGAAGAGAGTAGGTACATGAACGGCCGTGAGGAAGAGGGAAGGCGCCGACATTGTCTAAGGTTCAAAGGTTGTGTGATCGTAAAGGGAAACTGAAGGGAGAGGAGGTGTAGTCATGACCAGTACTAATGACGATCTACTCGAAGGCTGGGGATTTACTACGCCACGAACACGTTGATGAAGCACTCGAGCAACCATATCCAAAACATAAGAACATTTCATTTACAGTGCATATTATGATTTGATAAACGCAACGCAATTGTACATTTAAATATGTTTTCAAAATCTGCCTTAATCGGTACTGGGCAGCGCCATTTCTATCCGCGAAGCATTCAACAGCCCGTGGTTTGAATCATGAGATTCAATGTACCGCCGCAATAATTCCATGAGCGACGCAGCACACCTTCCAGGAAAATTCTAATGAAATGCTTGGAAAAAATGAAAATATAAAACTGGAGTGCACTGCACGCATCCTGTATTGTATGTGAAAGGAAACAACTTTTCACAGACTACCCGTGACGGATTCTCAGACAAAAAGGTTGTTATAGATGACGAACTTCGCGTGTGTCTCGACCGCAAGCTTTGCGAGAGCCTGCAATGTCCATTTAATGGACGCTGATAACAAGACGGATGTGACCAGCATGGAAAGACGTTGAAGGTCAACACACAATTCCTTGTTAACTTGGTTGACACCAAGATGCATGTCTGTTCGGATCTTGTTTGCGTAAGACTATGTATCAATGACCTATTGTTCGGTGAAATGGGCCAGGAATAAAAAGTGAGTTTGGCGACTGATCAGCACGATTTGTTGTACTTTAACGTCGTCATTATATACAACCCATGCTAACAAGAAGTGTAATGAGAAACATGAATATGATAAAGTACAAGAAAATGTGAATATTTTTTTATAACTACGAATGTTTGGTAATCCATCAATGTATTGAATGTTCGTCATCGCTGTTGCCGATGTCGTCACGTCATTTATTCAACATTATTCACTTTCCCGGCCAAGCCCTCGGCATAGATGATGAACGGTGACATGCCAACCAGATTTATTTACAATTTTGTCAACGATTCATCGTTAACCGTCGCCAAAGCAGACAAACAGAAGAGAAAATCCACATAATACCGAGTGGTCCTGAATTGGATGAAGCGCGAACTTATTTATTGGCATAATAAGTATTAATTATCTCAAGTGAATCATTTTCTAAGACTGTATCTATGTGTCCTAATGTGAAACTCCCGAAAATAGGATCCTGAGATGAGGGGCTGGTTTTGAAGTAACAAGCAAACATACATCCACATTGAGATCAGGTATAGAGCAATCAACTGAACAATTTAATTAATTAAATTACAATTAACTCCTAAATAAAATAAAATTAACCTCATACATTTATCAAGTTTATAAAATTTAAATTAATTGTCTTTTTAAGCGATTAATTAAAATTAACAATTCAATTTAGTTCAATTAACTTCAATTTAGTTCAATTTAATTAACCATTCATTTCAATTAAATTAAGAATTTAATTTATTTCAATACACGACGAAAAAGAAGCTGCTGAATGTTATGGGTCTAACTTGTTTCCTCGTTTGCGACATGGCATACAAGCTAAAGACGCATAATATATGTGTATAATACAGTACTTGAAACCACAGGTTTTTAAAATTTAAGTTAAATACCGATTTCATTCACTTTCCATATTTATCCCTTGGAATTTTGGCATGTGTGTTTCAGATTCCTGATACACTTTGCAATGCATGCTCTTGAATAGGTGCAGAAAGCCATAAAAGCAAGCCCAGTTCGTACTCTTACATAATCTCAATTACACCTGTCACAGTCACTGTTCCCCCAGGTATATTGCCGACTGACACTGGATGGACATTGAGACTGTTAGGAACCTGCATGGAGAGACAAGTCTACAACTCATGCGTGCTTCAGCGATGTCATACGGCGCGGAGATGAGGACACTCACCAACCAGGCAAATAACAAGCTAGCAGCCGCACAAACAAAGATGGAAAGAAGTATGGTAAAAATCATCACATATCGGGAGAGAAAGACAAACATCTGGGTTAGAGAGAAGACAAAGGTCATAGACGTGATAGAACACATCAAAAGACAGAAGTGGACCTGAGCAGGGAACATCAGCAGATTACGAGACAACAAATGGACATCGTATATCACCACATGGAGACCTTACGAAGGGAAACGATCTAGACGAAGACCGGCGAGACGGTGGAGAGACGAACTAGACGTTTACTGGAAGGGGACCATCTGGCAGAGGATAGCGCAAGACAGGCAGATTTGGAAACGACATGCTGAGGCCTTCACCCAACCACGGGACACTACGGCAGCACAATGATGATGATGCTGATGGTGAATAAAAGAAAGTTAATTTAAAGTTAACTGATATATTATATTTTATTTTATTCAACTAAATTAAATTGAACTCTTCAAGAACAGAATCAATTAAACTACATTAATGTGTGTGCATGCATATAAAATATTCATTTTTTCACTCTATTTCATAAATGAGCAGGTTTCTGTCACAATTATTGTCCCCGTATTTTGCATGTATTGAAATATATTGTATAAAACACAATTTTCTCTCTTAAAGTGACATACAGTAATATTATTCAAATTCCGATGTATTTCTTCTCACATATGTAGCTAAGCTCTGTGCGATCATTGTATGACATCACATATTGCTAGCAGGAAACTAATTTAACACGAGACAGTGATACACCTATATCTGACTAGTCGATCTTTGCCGGATGAAGTTTCTCTCCGATTACAAATTATATATTACAAAAAGAAAAGAAGAAAGATACAAGCGCTATAACTGTCCAGTTTAACGGTCTACATTGAACATCATGTGAATTATTTCGTGTTCACTTTATTGCACGCGACATCGATCCGTACTGTCATTTCACACCTGTCGTGACTCTTGCTTTTAACCAGACTTTCTTTTTTATGGCAATCACAAGGTCCAAAAAAGTCACGTTTTGAGATCTTATGTAATACGAAAAGGGAACTATTGTTTATTTGAAGGCAATACTCCAGTAAATATGTCCTTTATATAATAATAATTAGTATTATTAAGAGCACTTTCGCGTGCCAGACGTTTCGCCTGTGTGATTCCACACGAACTATACTATCAGAGTTCTCTTGTAGAAGTAAAGTTATTTGATATATTAATACATTAAATATATAAATAAATACATAAATATATGATTAAAATGTCCGTATTACAAATAATTGTTAACAAGTCAATAGAAATTACATTAAAATGTAATCAATATGTAACTAAATAATTTAAAATGTTATTTCCACGGACTCATATGTTGTTTTCATATTTTGAAATACCCCGCCCCATCTCTCGCCACTGTTCACGGTCGAGTACGCACGCTCAAAGCGTCGTCATCGAGGCAGTGTAGTGTACGACCGATGCGTCGCAGGTTGGCGCTCAAACCCTTGTACGTCGTGACACCTGTCTCCACAACAAAATAGTTGTATATAAGAATATAATGCTCATAATGTACAGCCGATGAGATGCGTGGAATAATTGTGTTCAACCCACTTTGCTGAACCAGCATTTTGTTACCGCGAATTAGCGTGTGCAATGCATTGTGGGGTATATTCTTTGTCACGGGAGAACAGATGCCAACTTGCATCAGTCTAACATTGCCAGTATTACCAACGCCCATTGGAAACAGAGTTAAGGGGAATCAATTTAAGTAAAGAGGGCTGGACCCCTAAAACAAACGTCACAATTACTAATTTCGTATCCGCGTGAAAAAGCACATCCACCTAGGTACACATAAAACTACTCCTTTCAATTGTCACTGTGTACTGTATTGTTACTATACATCTGCCTATGTACACACGGAACTACACCTTTCACTTGTCACTGTGTACTGTATAGTTACTATTCATCTGCCTATGTACACACGGAACTACTCCTTTCACTTGTCACTGTGTACTGTATTGTTACTATACATCTGCCTATGTACACACGGAACTACTCCTTTCAAATGTCACTTTGTACTGTATTGTTACTATACATCTGCCTATGTACACACGGAACTACTCCTTTCAAATGTCACTTTGTACTGTATTGTTACTATACATCTGCCTATGTACACACGGAACTACTCCTTTAACTTGTCACTGTGTACTGTATTGTTACTATTCATCTGCCTATGTACACACGGAACTACTCCTTTCACTTGTCACTGTGTACTGTATTGTTACTATACATCTGCCTATGTACACACGGAACTACTCCTTTCAAATGTCACTTTGTACTGTATTGTTACTATACATCTGCCTATGTACACACGGAACTACTCCTTCCACTTGTCACTGTGTACTGTATTGTTACTATTCATCTGCCTGAGTACACACGGAACTACTCCTTTCAATTGTCACTGTGTACTGTATTGTTACTATACATCTGCCTATGTACACATGGAACTACTCCTTTCAAATGTTACTGTGTACTATATTGTTACTAATCATCCGCCTATGTACACATGGAACTACTCCTTTCATTTGTCACTATGTACTGTAGTGTTACTATATATCTGCCTATGTACACATGGAACTACTCCTTTCAATTGTCACTGTGTACTGTATTGTTACTATACATCTGCCTATGTACACATGGAACTACTACTTTCACTTGTCACTGTGTACTGTATTGTTACTATGCACCTGCCTATGTAAACATGGAACTACTCCTTTCACTTGTCACTGTGTACTGTATTGTTACTATGCACCTGCCAATGTAAACATGGACTACTCCTTTCACTTGTCACTGTGTACTGTATTGTTATTATACATATGCCTATGTACACATGGAACTACTCCTTTAACTTGTCATTGTGTACTGTATTGTTATTATGCACCTGCCTATGTAAACATCGAACTACTACTTTCACTTGTCACTGTGTACTGTATTGTTACTATGCACCTGCCTATGTACACATGGAACTACTCCTTTCATTTGTCAATGTGTACTGTATTGTTACTATGCATCTGCCAATGTAAACATGGACTACTCCTTTCAATTGTCACTGTGTACTGTATTGTTACTATACATCTGCCTATGTACACATGGAACTACTACTTTCACTTGTCACTGTGTACTGTATTGTTACTATGCACCTGCCTATGTAAATATGGAACTACTCCTTTCACTTGTCACTGTGTACTGTATTGTTACTATTCATCTGCCTAAGTACACACGGAACTACTCCTTTCACTTGTCACTGTGGACTGTATTGTTACTATACATCTGCCTATGTACACACGGAACTACTCCTTTCAAATGTCACTTTGTACTGTATTGTTACTATACATCTGCCTATGTACACACGGAACTACTCCTTTAACTTGTCACTGTGTACTGTATTGTTACTATACATCTGCCTATGTACACACGGAACTACTCCTTTCAAATGTCACTTTGTACTGTATTGTTACTATACATCTGCCTATGTACACACGGAACTACTCCTTTCAAATGTCACTTTGTACTGTATTGTTACTATATATCTGCCTATGTACACACGGAACTACTCCTTTAACTTGTCACTGTGTACTGTATTGTTACTATTCATCTGCCTATGTACACACGGAACTACTCCTTTCACTTGTCACTGTGTACTGTATTGTTACTATACATCTGCCTATGTACACACGGAACTACTCCTTTCAAATGTCACTTTGTACTGTATTGTTACTATACATCTGCCTATGTACACACGGAACTACTCCTTCCACTTGTCACTGTGTACTGTATTGTTACTATTCATCTGCCTGAGTACACACGGAACTACTCCTTTCAATTGTCACTGTGTACTGTATTGTTACTATACATCTGCCTATGTACACATGGAACTACTCCTTTCAAATGTTACTGTGTACTATATTGTTACTAATCATCCGCCTATGTACACATGGAACTACTCCTTTCATTTGTCACTATGTACTGTATTGTTACTATATATCTGCCTATGTACACATGGAACTACTCCTTTCAATTGTCACTGTGTACTGTATTGTTACTATACATCTGCCTATGTACACATGGAACTACTACTTTCACTTGTCACTGTGTACTGTATTGTTACTATGCACCTGCCTATGTAAACATGGAACTACTCCTTTCACTTGTCACTGTGTACTCTATTGTTACTATGCACCTGCCAATGTAAACATGGACTACTCCTTTCACTTGTCACTGTGTACTGTATTGTTAGTATTCATCTGCCTTTGTACACACGGAACTACTCCTTTCACTTGTCACTGTGTACTGTTTTGTTACTATACATATGCCTATTTACACACGGAACTACTCCTTTCAAATGTCACTGTGTACTGTATTGTTACTATACATCTGCCTATGTACACACGGAACTACTCCTTTCAAATGTCACTTTGTACTGTATTGTTACTATACATCTGCCTATGTACACACGGAACTACTCCTTTCAAATGTCACTGTGTACTGTATTGTTACTATACATCTGCCTATGTACACACGGAACTACTCCTTTCAAATGTCACTTTGTACTGTATTGTTACTATACATCTGCCTATTTACACACGGAACTACTCCTTTCACTTGTCACTGTGTACTATATTGTTACTAATCATCCGCCTATGTACACATGGAACTACTCCTTTCATTTGTCACTATGTACTGTATTGTTACTATATATCTGCCTATGTACACATGGAACTACTCCTTTCAATTGTCACTGTGTACTGTATTGTTACTATACATCTGCCTATGTACACATGGAACTACTACTTTCACTTGTCACTGTGTACTGTATTGTTACTATGCACCTGCCTATGTAAACATGGACTACTCCTTTCACTTATCAATGTGTACTGTATTGTTACTATACATATGCCTATGTACACATGGAACTACTCCTTTAACTTGTCACTGTGTACTGTATTGTTATTATGCACCTGCCTATGTAAACATCGAACTACTAATTTCACTTGTCACTGTGTACTGTATTGTTACTATGCACCTGCCAATGTAAACATGGACTATTCCTTTCACTTGTCACTGTGTACTGTATTGTTACTATATATCTGCCTATGTACACATGGAACTACTCCTTTCAATTGTCACTGTGTACTGTATTGTTACTATACATCTGCCTATGTACACATGGAACTACTACTTTCACTTGTCACTGTGTACTGTATTGTTACTATGCACCTGCCTATGTAAACATGGACTACTCCTTTCACTTATCACTGTGTACTGTATTGTTACTATACATATGCCTATGTACACATGGAACTACTCCTTTAACTTGTCACTGTGTACTGTATTGTTATTATGCACCTGCCTATGTAAACATCGAACTACTACTTTCACTTGTCACTGTGTACTGTATTGTTACTATGCACCTGCCTATGTACACATGGAACTACTAATTTCACTTGTCACTGTGTACTGTATTGTTACTATGCACCTGCCAATGTAAACATGGACTACTCCTTTCACTTGTCACTGTGTACTGTATTGTTACTATACATATGCCTATGTACACATGGAACTACTCCTTTAACTTGTCACTGTGTGCTGTATTGTTATTATGTACCTGCCTATGTAAACATCGAACTACTACTTTCACTTGTCACTGTGTACTGTATTGTTACTATGCACCTGCCTATGTACACATGGAACTACTCCTTTCATTTGTCACTGTGTACTGTATTGTTATTATGCACCTGCCTATGTAAACATGGAACTACTCCTTTAACTTGTCACTGTGTACTGTATTGTTATTATGCACCTGCCTATGTAAACATGGAACTACTCCTTTCACTTGTCACTGTGTACTGTATTGTTACTATGCACCTGCCTATGTAAACATGGAACTACTCCTTTCACTTGTCACTGTGTACTGTATTGTTACTATACATCTGCCTATGTACACATGGAACTACTCCTTTCACTTGTCACTGTGTACTGTATTGTTACTATGCACCTGCCTATGTAACCATGGAACTACTCCTTTCACTTGTCACTGTGTACTGTATTGTTACTATGCACCTGCCTATGTAAACATGGAACTACTCCTTTCACTTGTCACTGTGTACTCTATTGTTACTATACATCTGCCTATGTACACATAGAACTACTCCTTTAACTTGTCACTGTGTACTGTATTGTTATTATGCACCTGCCTATGTAAACATGGAACTACTCCTTTCACTTGTCACTGTGTACTGTATTGTTACTATGCACCTGCCTATGTAAACATGGAACTACTCCTTTCACTTGTCACTGTGTACTGTATTGTTACTATACATCTGCCTATGTAAACATGGAACTACTCCTTTCACTTCTCACTGTGTACTGTATTGTTACTATACATCTGCCTATGTACACATGGAACTACTCCTTTCACTTGTCACAGTGTACTGTATTGTTACTATACACCTGCCTATGTACACATGGAACTACTCCTTTCACTTGTCACTGTGTACTGTATTGTTACTATTCATCTGCCTATGTACACATGGAACTACTCCTTTCACTTGTCACTGTGTACTGTATTGTTACTATGCACCTGCCTATGTAAACATGGAACTACTACTTTCACTTGTCACTGTGTACTGTATTGTTACTATGCACCTGCCTATGTAAACATGGAACTACTCCTTTCATTTGTCACTGTGTACTGTATTGTTACTATACATCTGCCTATGTACACATGGAACTACTCCTTTCACTTGTCACTGTGTACTGTATTGTTACTATGCACCTGCCTATGTAAACATGGAACTACTCCTTTCACTTGTCACTGTGTACTGTATTGTTACTATGCACCTGCCTATGTAAACATGGAACTACTCCTTTCAATTGTCACTGTATACTGTATTGTTACTATACATCTGCCAATGTACACATGGAACTACTCCTTTCAATTGTCACTGTGTACTGTATTGTTACCATGCACCTGCCTATGTAAACATGGAACTACTCCTTTCACTTGTCACTGTGTACTGTATTGTTACTATGCACCTGCCTATGTAAACATGGAACTACTACTTTCACTTGTCACTGTGTACTGTATTGTTACTATGCATCTGCCAATGTACACATGGAACTACTCCTTTCAATTGTCGTTTGTGTACTGTATTGTTACTATACATCTGCGAGCCGTTTCCGTACAAATGGAATCCTAGCTTAATGTTACAACACCGTTTCTTCAGTTCACACTGTATTTATTTACCTGTTTTTGTTTAATTCCAGGATGTCCACCATGACGTGCCGAATCCAATATCATATTCTTATACCATGACGTCTTCTCATCCATTTATCGTCTTTAAACTAGTTTTTTTATTCATAATACATTGTCGTCTCAGAAACTGAAATTTTTTTGTCCCCTGAATAGAATGGTTTGGAGAATTTAATCTAGTTGAAATGGTAATTGGAAACGACGTTTGGCTTCTACGATACCGTTTTTTACAGCGTTGCTTATGCATCAGTAAGCCATGTAGTATACGTACAGAAGCTATGACGTCCCGTCAGACAATTCATCTGATGTCTGGAACATTTGTGAAAACATGTGGTGACGTCATGAACTAAGAGAGTATCCAAATTTGGTCAAAGAAGTCGAAAGTAAATCAAACCGCAGCTACTCCGAAAAACGCTACTGAAGGTAGGTAGTTAGGCTTTATTTGGAATGGTATAAATCATACATACACATATAAACAATCCGTAAAACAATCGAGAAATGATATACAATTCCAGGTCGACAGCAGAGCCAATTAAGACTGTAACCAGTTTATTTTAATTATTCCAATATAAGGTGATAATGATTAAGTAAACTAGTCGCGTCTTCCCCAAAATAATTATTATCAACAATGATTTCACGGGTAGTGTGTTGGTTACGTTGCTATAATTAATAGAACATACCTGGGGGTATATGTAAACGTAATAACAGTAATATTATATGATAATTGTTCACATAAGTAGTCTTGCGAAAAAAACATGTGGTTATGCCAAGCTTCAGCAATGGTATAATACCTAAGTAGAATAACATTATATCAAACATATATGTTAGACGTTTCGGGGTGGAATGAAATTAAACAAGAAGACCATACCCCCTTACAACATTTGCTTTTAATGATAATGTAAAACTATTTAAATTGGATTTATTTTGTATAACAGTTGGAAGTGTATTCCAGATCATCGGACTTTTACACAGCACACTGTTCGAAGATATTTGAGTAGAACTGGTAATAGGACGTATATTACAGGTTTATCTTGTTTTGTAAAAGTGAATGTCATAGGTAAATGTAAAAATATCCGATAATGAATGTGGCAGACTCCCGTGGACATAATTATACATACATTTTCCAACTTCAATTTCATAAATATCATGCAATTTTATTAAATTTAAACGTGTAAAGAGGGGATGTAAATGTTCCCAATAGTTTGTTTTAAGGTCGATTCTGTGCGTATGTATCGCCTATCAGTTTCATGACCAGTTCTTTGTCGAACTAATTTTATTTTACGACTGGTATAATGTATGTTCTCTTGAATCTCTGGATCACCTTTGCAGCTCACTGTTGAGATTTGAACTAATTATGCATTCGTATGCTCCAGTTACCTTCCTGATGAATATATGACGTAAAGAAAATAATATTTCGTACGCAGACAGTATATTAATACGCTAGCTATTGAGTGCTATAAGCAAATCCCCTCAGAAGCGCCGATGTCCATTTGCGTCTTTCTGTATGCATTCGCTTCTTTGACCAATAACCTCTGATCAACAATTTGGCGATGTATTTAAGAAAACACGACAGTTATTTGAAGTTACTTACATATAAATTTCGTATACTTTAAAGACCAATAGACTAATAGGTGTCTTCATCTTGCTAAATTCCTGGAGAAATTAGATCGGTAAATATTGTGAAACATTCAGATCCATTTAACTGTTTAAACGATACATCCCGTTGTTGCCGACTGGCGTACTCAGAACTCAGAACTCAGAATCAGTTTATTTGACATATAAATACGATATATACACAAATCAACCCTGAGGAACCTCGATTTTTTTCAAGAAAAAAATACGTACCCAATTTATTGAATATGTTCCTTCTTGTACGATTTTCTTTGTATTGGCTGTCCATACGTAGATGACAATCCTTTGAATATATGTAGTATGGAAAGCCAAACACGACTTTTTTTTCGCAATTTTGTCAATGCCTAACGATAGTATTATATCTTGGTTGATTTATTAGCTAGAAATCCATAGTTACTAAGGTAGAATATTAAATTCGAAATATCTGTCTGAGTAGTTAAGCTATAACAGTAACGCGAGGTACTGCTGTTGGATTTTTTTACCCGTAATATTATAATGTATTATACGGAGAGTACCTAGAAAATAGTCACATCTTTTTTTAGGAACGGGTCGCTGATAAGGACCAATATGCATTTTTAAGAAGGTCGTGGTGGCAAAATTAAAAATAATATTTGTAACTGTTTTATTTATTGATCCATGTCACACATTAATTACGGACTTTAATTAATTAGTTACGAATTAATCAATTATTATAACAAGTAGTTATTATAGGCGGATCCAGGAGGGGCCTGGGACACGTGACCCCTAGACCGATGGAATGTGCCCTGTTTAGGTTAGAAGCTGAAATTACGACGCCGCGGCACCGAACATTTTTCAACAGTTTCCCATCTCCCCGTATTCCGATGACATCAGTCGAACCGAGACAACATACAGAAAAGCTGAAGAGCCGAACAAATTTCAACAGCTCCCCCGGTTCCGACGCCTATATCTCACAAATAACTCAACGAAGATATATCGTTAAGCCATGAAAACAAAATTGTAAACAAATGTCGTGTTTGGCTTTCCATGCCACGTATATTCAACGGACTGGCATCATTATATGGACAGCCAATATAAAGGATATCTTGCAAAGCGAACATATTCAGTGTACACATGTTTTTTTCTTGCCAAAATCGAGGTTTCCCAGGGTTAATTTTGGATGTTTTTCCTGGTAGTCCAGGAAACCCTACTGGATATCTAAACAAAAAACTACCTTTTTAATGCTTAATATGATTTACTTACTAAAACTCAGTGGCCCCCGCGTCTATACTACAGACAATCAGAGTATGCGGCAGTCAGAGTATTCACCTAGATCAGTTATTCGCTATCATTCTGACGTCGCTTCAACTTTTGTTGACCTACCGTATGTTGCGGTCGATGGTTTGGCGCTTGGTCATTCTCGGTCGTCCTCTCCTTCTCTGACCATATGGTGTCCATCGTGCTTGTTTGGCAGATTTAGTAGGTGGTAGCCTCGTGACATGGCCGAGTCATGTCATTGGTCTTCTGTAAATAGGTGAGGATGACATACGTGATCCTGGTCGTACCGAACCTCTTTTTTCTTCCCATGGTCGCTCCAGTGACTGCGCAAGATCTGGCGCAGGCATTTAGCACCTATATGGTTAGCTGGATTTGCTTTTAGTTTCCATGTTTCCCATTCACATAGTATGGTTGGTTGAACGTTTGAATTATAAAAATGGAGTTAAGATCTTAAAGTGTTTTCGTATTGTTCCAAATTTTCCTCAGCTAGTTGAACGCTGCTGACGTTTTTCCTCCTCTGCAGTTCAGTTCGTGATCGAAGAGTCCTAGTTTGTTGTTTAAGTTTTCGAGTGTGTCCACTTTGTTCTGTTGAGTTGGGTGGTTGATGTTCGTCTGTGTCATCATGGTGTATGTCTTTTTTACTGATTGTAATTCCAAACCAGCAGCGTATCTGTTGACTGATTCCCCTAGACGTTGTAGGCCCAGATCGGTGTCTGAGATGGAAGCAACGTTATCTGCGAAGTCCTAATCTGACAAATGCTCCTCCTTAATCCACGCAATCTCATCATTGCTTCTGGTTGCCAGCCTCATGATCTGGGCGATGGCCACGGAGAAGAGAAGGGGAAGGACTGCAGCCTTGTCTGTCACCAGTCGCCACATGGAACCAGTTGTTACAGCAGTATTCTGTTTTTGCACCATCTCGAGTTTTCATATACATTTCGTGTGATTCCTTATGTGATTAAGATTGTCCAAATGAGCACTAAGTAAGCACACGTGGAGGGTATGTAGATGCTGTCGTACGCTTTGTTGAAGTCTGTGAAACTCACTGCGAGGGGTAACTGGTATTCTAGAAATATTTATGTATTTGTCTGAGAGTAACTATTTGCTGAACACAAGAACGTTTAAGCCTAAAACCTATTTGCTCCTCACGCAGTTCGCTATCTACCACATCTCGCATTCGGTTCAGCATCATATTGACAACAGCGTCACGCCTGCCCCAGTTTTTATATTCAGCTTCAGCTAAATTCCCTTCATTATGTATACAGACACGAACACCGTCGTCCAGACCTCAGGAACAATGCCAGTGTCCAAGATCTAGTTGCAGAGTCCGCACATTCACTGTACAATTGTTTCACTATCTGCTTTGACCATTTCAACTATGTTTTAGTTCATGCCAGGTGACTAAATGTTTGTTATAAGTGTCGCAATGGCCTTCCCCACTTCCACAACACCTCTGTATCTGTTAGGAGCTCGCTCTGAGGATTGACAGTCTGGGCCGGTGTGTTAGATGCTGGTCTATTGACAACCTCATCAATGTATTCTGCCGTCTCTGTAGAATTGCTTCACCTTTCGATAGTAGATATCCATCTTTGGCTTCTATCGGCCCGTGTCTCGTCTTTGTGCTGCCAGTCATTTGCTTGGCAATAGACAGTGTCATTTCCGGCAGCTGTGTCCTGTGATTTACCATCTTCACAATTACTGTATCATAATTATAATAACGATCGACTTGTTTGACGTTCGTCGGTTGTATAATGTTATGGCCGGTGGAGTTTACATTATATGCACACTGTATACATAATTATGATTGTGCAACATATGTTAAGCTTCGTAATAAGATATTCGCTATAACGTAAATCGATTTGTTTGTTCAAGTAAGCGGCCGACCTTGATAAACGTTGCCAACCCTAGCATTCCTTACGATAAGACAAGAACACCAAGCGTGAATTTATGACTGTGTGTAAATCCAGGCACAAGGGGAAACGTAAACGTTTGCCGCAAGTCACAATACTCGAAACGTGTGATGGTGTTGTGAGGTGTTGTGAGGTGTTGTGTGTGCCACCTCCGCACCAAACAACATTACCAAGAAATACTGAAGTGGTTAGTTATCCTAAACTGTTCCACCTGACATATGCAGGTAGGTAGTACCATAACCGCTGTGAGCTTGCCTCCAGAAAAAAAAATATAATTCTGGAAGACCTAGTTAGTGGACTAATTAGTGAATTGGACTGAAACATTTATGGGACACTGCAATATTCTGAATACATAGATGAATAACTTGGACGTATGAACGGTACGAGAATCAGTTTGCATATTGATGTGGTAAATATCTTAAACGGGTGAAATAATGCGCGAAAACCCGCTCCTGTCACGCCGACTGGGGGCGCACTGGTAGAACATGGGACACCCAATCGAGGGAACCCGGTTTCGAAGAATCCTGTGCTACCGTGTCGAATGAAATTTGGGGGAGAGGTAGAAATGAGCATTCTTTATCAGCACAGATGAACCAAACTATAGCAAATGAGGTACCGATGGAAACGCATTTGAAACCTCGTTCCAAATATGACATAAATAGCAGATAATTATTACGTAATGACGTCATTATGACATTATCTCTGAATTACTTTATGTTAATCACTTCACATTTTAGTCCATTGACCAGACTGCTGAAACTCGTTCACCTAGGGAATTTCTGCCGCAACATTATGCAACAAACTTATTGCACACACATGCGACATTCATCTAGTAGTCCATTTCGTAAAACCAATTTGTCAAACAAATGAGCTATCGATGGAAAGGTATTTGGATACTTATCCCAATTATGATACAATTAACATGTAATTATGTAGTAATTATGTCGTTATGATAGCATACTAGAACTACGCCATATAATCACTTCCTCCATATGTTAGTCAATAGGCAAAATTGGGAAACTCTGCAACCTAAGAAAACCATGAAAACAATGTATTCACCTGACAGACTTATAGCAGTTTACAAATAAGAGGACATAGTCATGTATTTGTTGTTCCAGACACAAAGACAAAGATAACTATGTCGTCTGAGAGACTGTTGTTAGCAAGACTCCCATATTTTTCATTTCGAATCAGCTCATGGTCATCATCCTCTTCCTCAGATGGCCCATTGCAAATACATTTCCTATCGTCATTAGCTTCGCTGTCGTCCACAACTTTATGTATACAGTATTCACTTTCTAGGCGGTTGTTGGCATTCAGTTTCCATCCATGCACCGCTGGTCCAAATTCTACTGATTGTGACGCTCTTGCATTTTGTCCACACATCTGCTATAAGACTAGCAAGCTTCAACTCGTGTAGCAAAACTGGTTTGAAGGGAGGAATGCAGCAAATGTCACAGGATTTTATCTTCTCAAGTGGAAGATAGGTATGATACGGTATATGGAGTTTGGTGAACACGTAGAACCTTGCTTCTTTCACATTCGTTACTTATAGAAGCACACTACTTGACTCAACAAGATTCCAAAAAGTCAGATTGTACCCACTTTTAGTCCTTTTTCACACTGCGGAGTTGAACTGACTTTGGAGCAAACGTTTAACAAAGACGCAGCATCGAGACAGTGAGGAGTCATCTATTTCACACATTGAATCAAGCCATTGAAGACAGCGGCGCCATAGTGAGTTGTCTCCGAAATATGGCAGGCCTTACAAAGAAGTAGGAGGTATCACAATACGTGAACCCATATCGCACACAACGATGAAATAGAAACATTTTGAGGGGGATAAGGGATAATTAACCACTTCACGTCTGCAACATCGGACGAAAAGCTCTGCGGCTGACAACTGGATACCGAGCATTAACAGATGTTCCTGGTGATCTACTGGTAATCATTGGAAAGGGATCACTATGGCGGGTTTGGTTTTTCCGAGGATGCCAGCATGATCCGAAGCGCATTAAGGAACCAAACAAAAGAACTTCGATAACGGTGCCGTTGGAATGAAACGGAGGACTACAGTGCGGGAAGTACTAGGTTCGTTGTACTAGGGATTGAGTTTGAAGGCTTCTTTCCCTAGCTGCATCACAGAAACTGGACTTAGATAAAGTCATTCATATCAATTGAGAACATGTTCATATCAATGGCTACACGAACAAAATTGACAAGTGGATGCATATGTCATAAAAACCCGTTTCATATTGGTGCATATCTGTCTGATGCCATGTTCTTCTTTAGGACTATTCCGAACCTTTCTGAAACGCGTACAGAGTAAATCGTCTAACAAGCGTGTTTCTTGTACAAGTAGTGCACAGCGTTTGAGACACATATGTTGGTGGGTCTTCAGTGAAAGCATAGGAACAACAAACTGCTCGCCCACTCAGCAACACCAGGTGAGCTCAATCGTGTGCAACATATAGAAACTGCAAGAGGATGACGATCAACGCACTAGTTGAGCAGATGTGTAAAGAAGAGGGGGTGGGATTCGTAGATTTATGGGGATACTTTGTTGGGAGGGAAGATATGTACATGAGAGATGGCCTACATCTAAGTGGAAAGGGGGCAGCAGTTTTCTCAGAGAACTTGCTGCAATCTGTTGACAGTGGGACAGGCTGCATCTATTTAAACTAGATTCGCAGGGGGGATTCACAGAGAAGCCTGAAACTGGAGGCATAGATAAAGACAGCAGAAATAAATCGGCAAAGAACAGCCTGGAAAACTGTTCTGAATCAGGATATAAATGCATTTGTTTAAATGCAAGGAGCATAGTAAACAAAAGAAGTGAACTAAACATTATGGTAGAAGATATTGACCCTCACATAATAGGTATAACCGAATCGTGGGCCACCACTGATATATCAGATGCCGAATTGGGACTAACAGGATATGTAATGTTTAGGAAAGATAGAATAGGAAGAAAGGGAGGTGGAGTTATTTTATATATTAAAGAATCTATCCAGGCTTATGAAATAAAATTAGAAAGAGAAGCAGATTGCGAAGAAGCTGTTTGGTGTAACATAGTTACAGGAAACTCAATGTTAACAGTTGGGTTAGTTTATCGAAGTCCAAACATAAGCATAGAAGAGAATGAAAAAATACAAAACGCTATAAGGGAAGTAAGCAAACGGGACTGTATTATTATGGGGGATTTTAACCATGGGCATATACAATGGAAATCTCTACAGAGTATGGGGAGTGAGGACCACAAGTTTTTAGTTTTAGTACAAGATAGTTTCCTTTCTCAACATGTGCTAGAACCAACCAGGGGAGAGAATGTGTTAGACTTAGTTTTGTCCTCACAGAAAGAATTAGTTGACAATGTCAAGATATGTGAGCCACTGGGGAGTAGTGATCACAACCAGATACATTTTACCATCAAAGTAAAATCAGAAAGGAATAGTAAAAAGCAGTATAGGAGAAATTTCCACAAAGGAAGGTATAAGGACATGAGGAAATATTTAGCAAAGATAGACTGGAATAACACACTGAAGAATAAGACAGCAACCGAATGCTGGAATATCTTAAATAGTGAAATTAAGTGCATAGTCGATAAATTTGTACCTTTCAAAAAACAAGGGAAACGGTCTAAAAAGAAACACTTATCGAAAGAAGCCATTAGAAAAATTAAGTATAAACAAATGATGTGGAAGTCATATAGATGTACTGGAAATGATGAAGACTACAACATTTATAAAGAAGCACTTAATCAAGCTACAGCTGAAATTAGAAATTCAAAGAGAAGCTATGAAAAAAATTAGCTAGTAATATAAAACATGACAGTAAGAGTTTTTATGCGTATATTCGAAGCAAACAGAAAGTTCAGGATAAGGTCGGTCCTCTAGAAGATAGTGCTGGAAATACAATATCAGAGGGATTCTTAATGGCAGAAGACCTGAATGAGTATTTTAGTTCAGTGTTTACCAGGGAAGATATTAGTTCACTGCCAGTACCAGAGGCTAAGTTCAAGGGGGCAGATTCAGACTATTTAGGACAGTTAGTTGTAACCTCGGAAATGGTAGCTAAGAAAATAAGGGCTATGAAGGATAATAAATCACCTGGAGTGGACGGGATTCCGCCCAAACTACTATTGGAAATTGTAGAACAAATTAGCGCACCGCTTGCAACAGTTTTCAATTTGTCATTAGAAGAGGGAGTGGTTCCTTTAGAATGGAAAGAGGCAAACATTATACCGTTATTTAAAAAAGGTTCGAGAAACAAGTCAGAGAACTATAGACCAGTGAGTTTAACATCAGTGATTTGCAAATTATTAGAAAGACTAATTAAAGATCACATGGTGGATTTTCTTGTTAAACATAACTTGATAAACCCATCTCAACATGGGTTTTTAAAAGCGAGGTCATGCTTAACAAATATGTTATGCTTTTTGGAAGACATCACTAGGTGGGTAGATGAGGGATCACCAGTAGATATCATCTATTTAGATTTTCAAAAAGCTTTCGACAAAGTACCACATCAAAGATTACTCCTTAAGCTAAAGGCCCATGGCATAGGAAATGGTATAATAAACTGGATAGAAAAATGGCTGAATGACAGAAGACAACGTGTAGTAGTTGATGGGGAGGCTTCAAACTGGAAATCGGTATTGAGTGGGGTACCACATGGATCAGTACTAGGACCTATATTATTCTTAATATATATCAACGATTTGGACGATGATATAACAAGCAAGGTGTTAAAATTTGCGGATGATACAAAAGTGTTTAGAAGGATTAAAAGTGATGGAGACAGACAGCATTTACAAGGTGATCTTGATAGGTTGATCAAATGGTCTGAAAAGTGGCAAATGCTGTTCAATTTTTGGAAATGTAAATGCCTCCACACAGGTCATGGGAATGAAGAGGTAAAATATAAAATGGGGGGTACTGTTCTAAGTACTACTGTAAAAGAAAAGGACTTAGGGTTAACCATTAGTGCTGATATGAAGGTTTCAGAGCAGTGCGGAATTGCAGCGTCAAAGGGAAATCAAATCCTTGGATTAATTAGGCGAAATATAGCGTATAAGAAAAAAGAATTAATAGTACCGCTGTACAAAACAATAGTGAGGCCTCATTTAGAATATTGTATACAAGCATGGAGGCCATATCGCAAGAAGGACATAGATATGCTAGAAAGAGTACAGAGGAGAGCGACTAAAATGATACCAAATCTGAGGGATCTTAGTTACGAAATACGCCTAAAAGAATGTGGTTTAACAACACTAGAGACCAGGAGATTGAGAGGAGATCACATAGAAGTGTTTAAAATATTGAATGGTTATGAAAATATTGATAGAAACATTTTTTTCTCAGTTAAGAAAGATAGAAGGCCCAGAGGACATGAAGCTACATTAGTAAAGGAGCAGTGTAGATTAGATATAAGAAAGTTCTCATTCTCACAAAGGACTGTAAATGAATGGAACAGATTATCTCCTGATTGTGTTGGTGCTAGTAGCGTGAATATGTTTAAAAATAAAATCGACACACACCTTAAAAAGGCGGGATACATGTAGATAAAAAGTATTGGACTCTCGATAAGCCAAAAGGCTTCCTTGTCCAACTGCCATCCAGATTAATTTTCTGGATGGCAATCTTGTTAAATCTTGTTAAATCCTCTTCATTCAAGACAACTCTGATGGCTTTCCTCATAGATGAATAGGTTTCTCAGAAATAGGCTTCAGTACTTCAATGGTGCATTGTCTGTTTGGTTGGAGTCATCTTTCATGTTAACTGCATTGCATACAACATATAATAGCGATCACAGTTGGTTGTCCTTTGTTATAAGACTGATGTATTCATCCTTCTGCACCATGCTAAACACGTTGACGCATTTTTGTCGATCGCTATCGGCTTTACTTCAACAAATTCACGACGTGTTATCAGCATTACCAAACTGGCTGCACAACTCGGGTGTCGCGTATTGTGTGCCTTACAAAATGTCTTTACTGGTTTTGATTAAACAGCATGTTTCAAGGACACAGTTGATGTGAAACCTCGTCAATTGATCGTAAAGCCTGATGACTACACACAGTTTTTTGGGGAAACATGCATTAGATGCTGCTGGTATCATCAGTTCAACAGAAGAGTTCGTTTATGCAATTTATGATGCTTCCACAAGGTTCAGATGTTGAATGAAGTAATATTCCACAGTTCAGCAAACTCCACGCACTACGTGATTACAAACTTCCGCTTGAGGAGATAATGACATTTTCCCTGCAATGCGACCATTCAAATGAGTGATTTGGACGTGTTTGGAGTTGTAAATTGTTCGCGCGCTTCTTTGTTTTTGATCATATCTATAGATGCATACAACAGGATTTTGCTATAAACACCATCAGACACTGTATCTTTAAAATCCACACACTAAACGTTTGGCTTCCTCCATGATATCATACACGAGCATGCAATATGTGTCGTCCTACTCAATCGAATGAATATTCGGGATTAATTCGATTACCGTTGCTAATCCAAGCCATTAGCATCACAGACGGTGACAACGTGAAACTTCCAGCCTCGTGGTAATGCATACGGAAAATCCAGAAATATTAATGTTCGTAACAAAAAGGTAAAGGTAAGTTTTTATATAGCGTAGTATCCAGTCCTCGGGACTGCTCAAGGCGTTTTACACTTTACTCCCTGGCAGACCTGCTCAATCGAACACCATCTCGACTTCTCTGGGAAGCATTCAGCAACGCTGCAATTAATGCGCGAAGACGGGTCGTACACAAATATTCGCCAGTGTCTTTAGACAGGTACTCAATCATACAGCTGAGTGAACTGAAGCAAAGTAGAGTAAACGGACTTGCCCAAGGTTCGACACCGCCTCACAGGATTCGAACTCGGGTGTTCGAATCCTATGCAACATGTCGCTTTATTGTAAGGAATATCGAGAGAACGTGATTCACGAAGGTATTACCTTACAAATAATCGCGATTATATCTTGGTCGTCGGAGTGTTAATTATCCAAGAAATAAATGGATGAGAGATGATATCGTTGAATGAACGAAATCGGACGAGTGCTAACAGCATATCTGTAATCAGAGCCATGTTGTTTTGTATTTGGAGGTTTCCTAACAAACCATCAAACATAGAGGGTCCGGAATTGCGTTCAAAGCCAGGCATCAGATTATAGAAATGACAGGATGTAGACAAGAGCCATCAGCGGTTTTTTCTCTCTCAAGATTTAGAACACTTTTGCACTAGTGAAATATTTAATCAATACTGTCTACATATCAATATTGTGTTCCCACATTGACATCGTTGCCAGAATAATAACAACAGTAACGATACTAATAACATTATTGATCACCAAATGGACATACATCGTACGCTGGAGGAGGAAACATAAACATATCTTAAGCCACATTGAAGTCAGCCAGGCCACAATGTGTGCAAGGTTACGAAACTGTCCGCTTTGATATGTTATTGTTTTCACTTTTATATTCAAGTTCTACAATTGTTTTCAAGAAAAAACGACCACGAAAGATGGTGGATGTCGTTTGGGTTATGAAGCTATGGCGGATTTTTGTCTCTGTCTGTCTCTCTCTATATATATTTATATATATCCTATATATATATATATATATCCTGTTAAAATAATATTATGAAGTTCTTAATGTGGAGGAAAATAATATTTTGTGTATTTTGTTTACAATGTTTGTGGTTTTCTTTGTGAATTAAAATGTACCTCTGAAATGTGTACGTAAACCCCAAATTTTGTTTTGTTTAAGTCGATTTATATGGACAACACAGTAAACGTTCAACTCAATCTGACCGTAAGAAATAGACAGGACTGATTGTCTGTCAGAGATGTCCTGTCGCTCGTAACCCTCCCCTGATGCCATCCTGTATACAACATGAATGTTGAGAAATATTTTAGCCACTTGAACGTGTCTTGTATTCATACCCTGTTTTAAATAATCTACCAGAAGTTTCCTTTACTCTTTGTACAAAACTACCTCGTATTCAAAGGGAAACTTTCTCTTACGGGATTATGACTTTTCAGTCTGACTGTACTGTATTGTGGCTGGTAGACATAAATAAATGCATATTTCGTGTAAAGACACTTGCTTGATTCGGTTGCCTTCGTGCCCGTGGAACAAATGTAGAGGGCTAGATCGTAGGAACTGTAAGTAAGTAAGATATTATCCTGCGACGTACATTCATACATTAAGCTTGCCGATAAGCCAATAAGCAGGACATCGACAAGGTCTAGACTGTGTTTATGCTGCGTCCTTGTTATAGTCCAAATTGGTTTGTATAGTTTCTTGAATGCTGCAATCACGGCGACTCCAAATCGAAAACATCGTCAGCTGCTAGATTGCGGAGACAACCATGTGTCAATTAGGAGGTAGATTACGTATGAATGCCTACTAATTATTTGTTGAGTAAATACGTTTTTACTGTTTTGTGGCATTTCCACTTTCACCGATCTTGCCCCCGTGACAACTAGCGTGCGTATTGTGAATACTATTTAAAGATGCTTTAGTCCGATAGTCAAACGACCGTTTGAAGGTGGACCGTGCATTAAAGGGATTCTGTGTAAGCTAGTATACATTCGAGGTGTACCGTATCAAAACGTATTAATTTCCCATAAGTATTTTCTCTGCTACTTATGTATTGCATGTTTATGTATAAGTTGGGTATTATCTGCGCAAAAAAGCCAACAAACAATTGTTTTTACGCGAATCATTTTGAGCTTGTGGCCAAGTGGACGATTAATTATGCAGCCCGAGTATAATGAATATTCATGCAACGCGCAGTGAACCACACACAGACCGTTGACGTCACACACACAGTTAACATGTTAGATTCCGAGATGAGTTGATTCAAGCAATGGCATCGTAAATAAGCAATTTGTAGACATATGCATATTAACAGCTATGTGTAGGCTAAGTGTAGGAAGCGTATGCATTGTTTAATTATTCTGCTTCCCAATGCCGTCAGCCGAGTAACGTTTCCATTAAGTAGAATTATAAAGTGCCCACGCGGACGGCTGCAGTCGGTGTCAGCTGCCGCTGGGACTGTCACTGAGTCGGAGTCTGTCGAGCCTCTACTACAGTAATTGCCTAGCCCTAGGCAAGGGTCTCGCCTTTCTAGTTAATAAAACTGCATTGTCCGGTATTTGACATGCAGTGAACGAAAATGCACACTAAAATATCAATATATGCAACCATAGCAAGAGGATTAACCTGGTCGTGGATGTAATTTTTTGTCTAATGCTGCGTTCCAATCACCTCGTGTAAGTCATGAATACGACTTGGCGAACCGGAAAGTTCACCATCTCCTCGAGTTTACCACTTATAAAGTTATGCAACTGGGTCAAGTGGGGGTTACGAAGTCGTATTCACGACATACCCGAGGTGATTGGAACGCAGCATTAATTTGGGTATGTGTGTCTACGGGTCTTGCCTTTCCAAATTCCAGTCAGGCGTTTTTGAAAAGTCCCCGTTTCCCCACTTATTTGAACCGAAACATAAAAATGTGAGATTCGTACGTTCACAGACCGGTTTTAATGCTACAGCTATGATTGTCAGTAAACCTGGCTGACATGTCATCATTCAATGTAAACGTTTTAGATTTGTTAAAAAGTACACAATACCATGTTGCCACGGAATTTTGCAATGCACGAATTTTGGACACCAGCAGATCTGCACTCTAGTATACATAAGTTTTTATCCATGAATATATATTTTTTAAATCTAGTAATATATGAGATCAAGTCGCCCTGCTTCGTGTGAATAGCACTTTTGATCATAATAGTACTCGCTAAAAACAAATGAAACATTTATTTTTGACGTGTTACTTTACCGTTACAGTACAATTTTCACGAGAATGGCCCATATGTATAATTATATACAACATTAATTATTCGGGCAAGAATAAAGGAAAATATGCAGTGCACTCTGGATTAGGTCAAACTTCCAGGGACCCATGACAATACAGACAAGTGGAATGTATGATAACTAGAAAGTTATCAGAAGGTCCCCTTATTTGGACCTTTGCCCTGGACCGAGGAAAAGATTGACCTAACTTAGCAAAAATGCACTTGTGTTGAGTCGAGTTATCTGGAGTGCACTGTATATGACCAATGCGTACAGGTAATTATGTAGGAGAAAATAAAAAATTGGCCAAAGTAATGGATTGGGATTTTAGTCTGACTTAATCTACATAACAAGGTTCTCTTGTATTTCTTTTCCATTTAGTCAGCTGTACACTTGGTGATAAGTCCCATAATCCAATATATAAACTGAATTAATCTGCACAGTTTTGAGTTAGTTAACTCATATTTAGGCTCTGTTTGCTAAGTTCAACTTTGTTTATTTGCAGGAACATTGGAAATAGCTGAGCTGATGGAAAGAGGAAGAAGATCAAATCGAGGTGCACCAGAAGATGTTCTACAGAGAGCAATGGAACAAGTCAGGGGAGGATGTAGCATCCGTGCAGCTGCTAAGGACTTTGATATAGCAAGAATGACTCTCAAGAGATACATCAACAAGCATGATGGAGAAAATGGACAAAATGATGAACGAAATAAGGTGTTTGGCTACGGAAACTGTCGACTGAAAAACATGATTCTTTCTCCAGAGATGGAAACTGACTTAGCAACACATATTACAACTTTGGCTGAACAATTTCATGGTATGATTAGAAACAAATGTCGTGCATTGATTTTGAAAAACAATGTGACTGTGCCTAATTCATGGAAAGAAAATGGAATGACTGGTGAACACTTTTGGATATCATTTAAAGAAAGAAACCGTCTTGCAATCCGAACACCAGAGGCAACATCTCTTGCTAGGGCTAGTGCCTTCAACCAGTATACCGTGGGCAAATTCTATGACAACCTCGGAAGCATTACGGACCTGCACAAGTTTGAATGTCATGCTATCTATAACGTTGATGAGACGGGATGCACGACGGTTTCGGCACCCGAAAACATTGTAGCTGGAAAAGGAGTGAAGCAAGTGGGGTCAATCACATCTGCTGAAAGGGGGCAACTTGTCACTGCAGTGTACGGCATCAATGCAGTTGGTAGTGTCGTTCCACCTATGCTAATATTCCCACGGAAAAACGTCCGTGAGCATTTCACCAAAGGTGGCCCCCCAGGGTGTATTGGGGGTGCAAATTCAAATGGTTGGGTCAACGAGGACTTATTCCTGGACTACCTGAACCATTTCATTCGCCACACGCGATGCAGCAAGGAAAATAAAGTTCTTCTTATCTTAGATAACCATGAGGCCCACATTTCTCTTCACTTGGCTAAAGAAAATGGTGTAGTGTTATTGACAATGCCACCACATACCAGTCATAGGCTTCAACCTCTCGATGTGTGCTGTTTCAAACCTTTCAAGACGGGATATGCTCAAGCTATAGAAAACTGGATGCGATCAAATCCTGGCAAAACAATTACGATATATGAAATACCTGAATTTGTCTGCATTTCAAAGTACCGGCATTTCCCCTTACAACCGGGATTTGTTCGACGGAACAGACTTTTCGCCAGCCACAGTTACTGAGCGAGATCTTCCAGAGGAGTTGGAGAGAAATGATCCAATTCCTGCTGAACAACTACCAGCTCCCCAGCCAGAACCCAGTTCTACTGCAACACCGGTTCCCCAGCCAGAACCGAGTTCTACTGCAACACCAGCTCCGGCTCAGCCAGGGCCAAGTAACCATTATGTATCGCCTGCTGATATTGTTCCGCTTCCAAAAGCTGGTCCACGAAAGGTTACCGACAAAGGTCGTAAGAGAGGGCATACAAAGATTCTAACCGATACTCCAGTACGTAATAGCATAGCAGACGCACTAGCTGCTAGGCACACTAAAAAACGAAAGTCAAATCAAATCAGTCAAACATAGAGCTAAAAAGTCCTTATTCAAAACCCGAGCAAGGAAATCTCCCACTCCATCATCTTCATCAGAAAGTGATACCGAAGTTGTGCCATTCATGGTAAGTGGTGAAAGTGATGCTGATGAGTCAGATTTCCAAGTCATTGAAGGTGATTTTGCAGTTGTAAAATTTCTGTTGGCCAAATCACGCATTGTCCATTATATAGCGCGGGTTGACGTTATTGATGGAGACGAGTGTGATGGTGTTTTTCTTCGACGAGAATTCAGTCATCATCAGACAATATTTAGATTCATGATTAATGATAAATATGAAGCATCATTCCCTAAGAAGGACATCATCAAGAAGCTACCTGAGCCTCAACAGTTTGGTGGCACAGCTCGTCGAGCAGGAAAATTTACATTTCCTTGTGACTTCACACGATGGGATTTCCACTCGTCTCTTTATTAGGCATCATCGAACCTATCACGTATTGTGCATCACATAGCACAGGTTGACATTGTTGATTGGGACGAGTGTGAAAGTGTGCCTCAATATCACAGTCATTAAAAAATGTGTTAAAACACGGCATAATTTCATTTTAGGATTTGATATAGGGGCCTATGACCAAATAATCAGTGACATCATTAAAAAAGTTAGAACTGGAATATTTTGCTGATCAAGGTTGACTTTTTCTAGTGGAGTGCTACTGGACCATGTTCTTAATATCTATTAATGGTTATTTTAAGTTTGGAATTAAATTGTTAACATTTTCCTTCACTGGGTAGTTGTTACATGTCTGTCCCAAGTCTCCGATTTTGTGGCCCGGCTGTCCTCAGCTATGGCCCAAGTCTCCTTGGATATGGCCCAACTCTCACCACTCCCAGGGAGAGTTGGGCCGGGATGACACCTTTCAACAATCACCTCCTCTTTCTACATGTGTGTCTGCATTTTGAATCAGCTGACACAGATTGTATATTATGGTCTGTATATATCACAACCGCAGGAAATGGTACTATGCCATGAATAGAGAGAGCACAATATGTCAAAATATAAAAAGTGGCCCAACTCTCCCAAGCCTCCCCTAAGTGGTGCAACCGAGGCCCCTGCTGTTGACATCCACATAGAAGTAAGCGCCGACGCGGACGAAAGCCAGACCCACAGTACATTCGTAGAGAAGCTCCTAAAAATACAACAAGATGCGTACCAGGCGGGCTTGCAAAGCGCGGTAGCTGAAATCAACAAGATGGTGGACAGTTTTATGCGCGAGACAACCACGACGCTGACCGAACTCCGAGTCAGCCTGTAGTACACGCAAACCCAAGTCGAGGAGATCAAAGAGAAGCAGTGGAAGGAAACATTGACGATCTGTTGAAGAAGATGATCGAGTTTGAAGAAATGATCAAGAAAGTCGAGCACGCGATCGACTACCAAGACAACCAGTCAAGGCGCTGTTATCTACGTTTCGACGGTCTTCTTTGTCTTTGCTTTTTATTAAGTTGGGTATTCCCATTCTTGTGTTCATTTTCGTCTGGGAATATTGCCAGAACTTCTTGAGATTCTGTTTTATTTGATTTATGATATCTTTTTCATAAATTCCTGATAAGTTTGGGCATCTTTGGAGAGAAGATCTTTTTTTCCACAACCTGTTTTTTTCTTTTGATTTTGGTTCGGATTTTCACGTCCAGTGGAACTTGGTATTTTCTCGCTCTTTCCGTTATCACCTTCTTTGGTATGCAATTTTCTTCTGCATATCTAAGTTTAGAAGTAAATATATCCCATTGTGTTTGTGTATCTTTCTGGTAATTGGAAAATTCATCCTCCCAATCATTGTTTAGCATGTCTTTCATTTTGGTGTAATCCCCCTTGTCATATTCATAGACAGTTTTGCGGATTGATTCATAGGCTGGCATGCAGTTGAGAACCACCTTGATAATAGAATGGTCACTTCTTCCTAGTGCTGAGGCTGCAAGGTCAAGGAGTGATGGTTCAGTTGTACCTCTACCACTAGTGGGCTCTGTAATAAGTTGCACAAAGTAACATTCTCGAAATTTCTCAATAAATTTAAATTCTTTCTCCTCTGTACTTGCTGCTGTAGTTGACATTGTTTCCCAATCAATTTTAGGATAGTTAAAATCTCCAAGTAGTAGAACACGTGCACATTCTTTCTCACTTATTTTATCAAGTAGTTTGTTAAAGTTGTCATTGTTCTCGGTCGTACTGTTTGGACTTCTATAAAAGGAGCCTATGAGAAGAGTGTCTTTCCCTTTCAGTTTTAAAGTGCAAAACTCTGCTTCACTGAATTCAACATCAAACAGGTGCATTTGAAATGGCAATGAATTGTGAAGAAACAAGATAATTCCTCTGCCCGTGTCCTCACTAATGTTCATAGTTTCCTTAGAATATCCTTCCAAGTTGTATTCTTTTGTGGTAAGTTGTCTTTTATAATGTTTAGGTTTTACTTCTGACACTGCTGTAAGCTGTGGTGGAATTGAATGGTGTTTTATTCTACATTTTATTTCAGTTAGTTTTTCCTTTGTTAGCACATCAGCATTTGTATACCATACAGTTATTGATCTGGCATTGGCACTTGCTGTGCAAGTGTTTGGTTGGTAATTTCGCCCCTCTTTTTTACTTTGATGTTCTGCTTTTCTCCTGGGCGCCCTCTTACCAGGTAGACAACATTTGTTGTCTGTTCCTGCTGTGTTTTTTTCTCTTGCTCCTTCTGTAGTAGTCGCTCCTTCTCTCTATCATCCTTGCTCATGTCGTGCTTTATAACCATTCCACTGAATGGCTCTCCTTTGTTTTTCAGTTTGTGTAGGTTCTTCATGACTAAAGCTTTTTTGTTCTCTTCTGGGAAGGTTACAAGTAACGGACGACTTCTTATTCCCTCTGTTTTCATTTCCTTTCTTTGTTTACTCCCTAATCTTCTTACTTGTAGGTCTCCAGGTTGATATTTACCATCTACAGTGTATCCTGATATTTCCTTCATTAGCTTCCTGTCATGAATAGTGTTGATTTCTTTCAGAGTGCTGGTCTCCTCTGGCATATTATATACCACAATGGTCATTAGGTCATTTATGTGGGTGCACACAGTGGTGACCACGTCATCTTTGTTTATGACTGGTTCTACGTATGTTACTCCTGGTGATTCATGTGGTGTCTGAGATTGCAGATTGGATACTTTTGAGACTGTCTCCTCAAGTTCATTGACTCTGGTTTGGAATGCTTTTTGTTTATTTTCCATAGCTGTCAATTTTTTGTCAAACTTGTCTTGACGCTCGTGCCTGATAAGGATGTGTAGCATGGTTGCCTTTGCCCCTCTTTGGCATGATTTACAGTACCAACTGATTTATTGTTTTTTGTCGCTCGTTAATATGGCATGCAAAGCATCAGACACACTTTGATAAACTTTGTGATACCATCCCTTACAGATGTCACACTCAATGGCGTCCTCGTTATCTTTAACTTCCAAGCTGTAGTCAGGGCAGACACATTTTTCTTGATCTCTGTCAGCCTCCAATTTCTTGTTTGTTTTATGCTGATTTTTTTTATTGTGTCTTGATGATGTTGCCTTAGAGCTAGACGGGCTAGGTGAGCTACCTCGCAGATATCTTGATGTTTGAAATAACACTGGTGTACACCCGAAGAAAGGCCTGTTAGTTCAGGAAATGGCAAAACACAGGAGAAGGATTTAAGAATGTATAATTTACGTGTCTTATATAGCTAATGTATATTTAATTACTGTGATGTTTAGTTTTTTAGAACACTCTGATTATGCGAGTTGCATTGGGGGTAATTGTGTTTCGCGCGCTTTACTTATTGTTTACTTTTCCGCCATTGTGTTTTAAATTCTACCTATGGTTGCTAAGCAAAACATTTTGGCGAAATAAGACTTTAGACTGATTGATTGCAAATATAGTGATACGTACGTATAGTGATGATGATGTTACTGCACCTCTGTAAAATTTGAACAATGGCAGTCTTTAGAATGTGTAATATTAAGTATAAACGTAGGAGCTGGAAATAAGAAGATACATAACCTGACGCATGCGCACAACCGTACAAATGCTCAGCTCTGGATTATATCCCTTTATCGCCAGACCCACACGAATAACAGGCGCGACTGCTAGTACAATATATAATTTCTGTTCGGAGCTGTGTAGAAACAGAATGTGCGGCATTGTTTTAAGCGATTCTACAGATCATATGCCAATTTTCGTTCTGTGTGACAACGGCATTTATGCGGTTATTGACGATGATCCAACAAATAAATATAACAGAACGTTAGATGAGGACTCATTAAAAAAATTTGAGCATGATTTAAATGATGCAAACTGGGACACTGTAATAAACGAGTCAAACCCTGATTTAGCGTTCTCGCGCTTTATTCAAATACATGTACTAAGAAACACTTTTAATGATGCCTATCCTGTCAAAATGACGACGTGTTCAGGAAAGACAAAAAAGAATTATAGACCTGGTTATCAAGAGGGCTAAAGGATTGCATAAAGAAGAATAACATGTACTTAGCGTTTCTACAAAAAATACGACAGCATTAACAGAAAGTCACTACAAAAATTACAAAACTAAGTTAACAACTTGTTTTACGTCTAGAAAAGAAAAACTATTACAGAAAAGAGCTCGACGACTGGAAACTTGGAAAACTCTTAACAGCATAATAGGTAAAAGAAAATTTGAAACCACATATTTGAACACGTTTCATGTTGGTGAAAATCTAGTAGTATTAAAAAATAAAGAAATAGTTAACAATTAAAACAAATTCTTCGTTGATATAGGTACCAAATTGTCCAACTGCATAGAACCCTGCCCGGGAACAAAGCCAACCGACTTTATAAAACGTACCGTATCACAATCAGTGTATATGTCCCCCGTTACTGAGTAAGAAGTACTCGAAATTGTGTCTGGTTGCAAAAATAAAACGTCATACGGACAAGATGAAAACAGTTAAGCATGCAGTAAAGCAAATTATTGTACAACCGCTAAGCCACATTTTTAACGGATCTTTGATCAGCGGATCATTTCCAAATGATATGAAATTAATAAAAGTCATTCCTATATTTAAATCGGGAGACCGTTTTCAATGTTCTAATTATAGACATATGTCTCTCTTATCCCAATTTTCAAAAATACTTGAAAACAAATTCAACAAAAGGTTTTCATTGAAACACAACGCATATTGACAGATGGGCAGTATGACTTCAGAAGTAATCATTCAACTTCACTAGCTTCAACAGAATTTGTCGAAAAGGTTACTTCCGCAATGGATAAATGCCAAAGTGCGATTGGTGTCTTTATCGACCTAAAAAGCGTTTGACACTGTTATTCTGTTTGCTGATGATACTAGACGGACAGACAGACAGTAGTTTTTATTTTGACCCATATACATTAATTGAGTATATAAAAGCATAATGATCACAAAATAGTATATAAATTATCACGTGTTGGTCACGGAGATTCCCGCTAAAGCAAAAACTCGCTCACGTGGGAGCCACCCAGTTATATTAATGACAAGTCCTGGTGTATATAAAGGTAGCAATAGTCGGTCAACAGATTAAGTCAAGCAAGGCCTATAACATGTCATCATACATGATAATGGACGACTGGTTATTCATCCATAAGATATGTATTCCTATTTGTTATTCACTCATTGGGGCAAATATAACAATTTCGTAATGTACATACCGGTGGATAAGTCTGCAAATGATAATTTTAGCATACATTGCAAACCCGTGTAAGTAGTGAGTGTAAACCTTATTTTTTATTAAATCAGGTGCATTATTGATAGTATGCTGCAAGGTGTATCTGAGGCATTGTTTGGCAAATTCATGTTGTACCCTGATTGTGTGTATATTGTATTGCCCACGTGTGTTGAAATTGTGAACGCTATTGTTTTGATGAAGCGGTAAATTTTGAAGTTAAACATGAAGTTTGTTATGTACGAATTTATAATATACTTTTAGTTCTAGTGATTTCAATATGTGTTCTATTTTTAATAATTTAAGACTATTAAACAGTGGTTCATTATATTTGCTTCCACTAATAATTCGGACAAGTTTTTTTGAAGTTTCTGAATTCTGTCACATTTGTAACCCCAAGCGGTTACGCCATAGTTTAAGTGTGGCAGTATCAGTGTATTGTACAATATAATCTTTGTTTTAAGAGATAATAACTGTTTTAGTTTATTCAATTCGTCTATTCATTGAAACTCTATTTTAGATTTTGTTAATGTGATTTTTCCAGTTAAATTGTTCATTAAAAGTTATTCCAAGAAAATAAAATTCGGCCATTCTGGTAAAGTCACATTTTTCTTCTGGTTGTTTTGAAAAGCATGTACTTAGTTTTGCTTAAGTTTAGAGACAATTTGTTAAGTTTTAGCCATTCACTATTTTTCCCAGTTCTCTATTTATAGCAACGTCTACGTTTCCAGTTTCTTCATATGTTAAAAATGAGTCAAGAGTACCCGACAGGGTGATATCATCAGCATACATTATACAATTAAAGTTTTGGCTGGCCTTGGCAAAATCATTAATGTATAAAATAAACAACAGTGGGTCTAACTGGAATATTATGCATTTCTGATTTTACGTCGTCTATATCAACATACTGTTTTCTATTTGTTAAATAATTTCTAATTTAACTTAATGCTACTCCTTTTATGCCATAATATTCTAATTTGTCTAGTAAAATCTCACGATCCAAGGTATCAAAACCTTTTGAAAGTTCCAGACAAATATTTATAAGAATTTCATTTCTATCAATGTGTGTTATTATGCTATCAGTTAATTCAAGGGCAGCAAAGTCAGTGCTATATTCCGTTTTAAATCCATATTGGTTTTTTAACAAGAGATCTTGCTTTTTGAAAAAGGAATCTAGGTAGTTGTAACTTATGTTTTGATATAATTGGTAAGAGTGATATTGGTCTATAACTGCTGAATTGGATATTGTCACCCTTTTCAAGATTGGAATTACTTTAGCGATTTTTAGTTTATCAGGGAAGATACCTGTAGCTAATATTAGATTTGTAATTAGTGTTAATGGTTTTATCACCGCTGGTTTAGCTAATGTTAATAACCGCGACGAAATACCGTCATACCCACAATTTGTTTTGGTTGCATATTATCTATTGTTTTATATATATATATATATATATATAATAATTATCTTCATTTTATATAGCGCCATATCCATAACATTCATAGCGCTTTATATAAAACTAAAATATAAATAATAAAAACTTGTCCTGGTAGTACTTCGTCTTTGTGAGAGAGAGATAAGGTTATTGCACTCATCGCGTGCAGCAACAAACATTTGGCGCTGGACTTCCAGTTTCGAACGCCTCCACAACAACTCCGTACTACTTTTCGCATCGACAAAGTCACTGTTATACCACGGTTTGGGTCTATGACTTTCATTAAGTCAGTGTTGTAGCGACACGAGTTCCACAGCGTTTGATGTTAATGCAGCTGCGGCTAGCAATTCACATGTTGTTCTTATGTGGTGGTTTAATGTTTCAGCGTTAAACGAGCGGTTGTTACGCTTGCGGATTTCTGTTGATGTCTTGGGTGGTCTACTGGCATCAGTGATACAGCGCACGACGTGATGATCAGATATTGATAACGAAACGACTTGCACAGCGGTGGCAAGTTTATCGACATTGAGCGTAATTACGAAATCCAGTGTGTGACCAGCTGAATATAATTATAGTTTATTCGTCAATATTTTAAAATTAAGTGAATTACTATGCTGCTCATTCAAATAATATATGTAATTTATCTTAGTAGGATTACTGATTTACTATCATTTCGTCATTATATATAAAACATTTAGGGAAAGTTTTAGTTTTTCGTCTTCTGGACAGAATATCGCTTATAATTTCCCTTGTTTTTTAATATATATTTCGTTCACTATGCGTTGCTCCAATTCACTCAACTGTACGAATGAGTACCTGGCTATAGACAGTGATGAATATGTGTTTATGAATAGTCTTCGCGCATTAATTGCAGCGTGGCTGGATGTTTCCCAGTGAAGTCGAGATGGTGTTCGATTGACCAGGACTGCCAGGGAGTAAAGTGTAAAGCGCTTTGAACAGTCCAGAGGACTGGATACTGCGCTATACAAGAACTGACCTTTTTTTAATATTATTTTTATATTTATTAAAACAAGATTCATAATGCAGCTGTTTGGCTGTTCGTATACTTTTTAAGTATATTGTTATATGTTATCAGGTTAGTCCGAATTGCTGAATATTCAGGTGAATCATGCAGAGTCATTTTGAGTTTCTTATATAACTTATCTCTGTATCGTATTGATTTGAGCAGGCCTAATGTAATCCATGTTGATTTTTTGTGCTTGCATTTTTTTAACTTAGCTATTTTTTATGACATGTGCTTGTTTTTGCACATTTGATTAATTCATGTAAAATGTTATAGTTCATGTTTGGAATAGCAGAAGGCAATTGATCAAGTTTATTATAAACATTTGATGAGGTGATTTCATTTATGAATTTGGAAATTGCTTCTTGATTGTGTTAATTTTAATATATTTAGGTGGTGGTTCTTTGTGGTGAACTGTGTTTAGAAAGATAAAATATGGTTGATGGTTCGATAATTGTTTCGTTAAAATACCTGATTGTTGTGTTATTATAGGATCGTTTAATTTACAAAACAAATAATTTATTAGTGTTCCATTATTATTTGAAAATCTTGTAGGGAGTGTAATATGGGGATAAAAGCTATAACATGTAAATAAATTTAAAAAATCACAAAAAAACTCTTTTTCGTAAATTTTAAGAAGGTTTATATTGAAATCACCAGCAATAATGATGCCGAATTTAGATTTTCATGTTGTATTTATTTAGTTTTTTTTAGTTTGTGAAGGGCATAGCAACACATAAGTCTATGACTTCAGCAGCAGCAGCAGCACACCACTGTGCATGTATTATGTTGTTGTTTTATTTATCCAGACAGATCACAATCTGTTTTCACATATATAATTACAATATATTACCGTACAATATATTTACAATTAATAAATTATATATTTGTTTGGATAAATATAATTTAGAAACATCGTTATATAATGACCATATTTTCATTTTTTGGTGAATAAATAATTACTACAAAAATAAAAATGATTTACAAACAGTGCATTATAGTATACAATGATTTGGTTTATATTACTTCGTGAAAACATAAACAAAAAAATGTCAAGAAAATCAATGGTTTGCATGCTGTCAGGATTGAACCGGCGTCGCCCGATTGTAAAATAAATGATAAGAAACCAAAGCGCCTACCCACTGAGCTAGCGGCACCAACATAACGTTGTAATGATATATTGTACAACTCCTGCTTCATATATCGATATTCTAGTGATATTATACACGTTACTTTCTGTAGCTGGATACAATATTTGTTTGCTATGTATGTTTATTGGTGTAGATTATCTCCCGTTGGTTGCATTCGATATAATTATTCTGAAAACGAGCCCAAGCTCGGCGAAACCTAGTCGACTTGTAGGCCCATTCGCATTCGTTGTTTTGAATAAAATTCGATTCATGTGGAACCGTAAGGAAAGGGTCAGCCTGATGCGAGTTTGAGTCATAAGTGACGTCACATCTCGGCATCCCGAAAAGCGCGCCAAAAATATGCATATTCGAAAATGTCCGGATGCACAGCATAAAATGTGGAATTTCTAATTCATTGAATTGTTTGGATTTTTTTTAGCTTGGTGGACGTGGAAATAGATAGCAGGATGTAATATAACATAAAATCAAGCAATTCTTCTTCTTCAGTTCAGCATATCTCTGCGAGACGTAGCTGCCCAGATGATTCCACGATACGCTGCTCTGTCTGCCGTTCGTCTCCCTGCTCTCACGATGTCGTCTTCCAAACAGTCGCTGATGTCCTGCTCCCATCTTCTCCTTGGTCTTCTCCTTCCTCTCTTTCCCTCCACTTTGCCTTCTAGGACTGTTTTCTCTAAGGAATTATGTCTTTTGATGTGGCAAAAATAACTCAGTTTTAGTCCTTTTATTCTATTCACTAGTTGACAGTTCTCTACGTCTAATTTTTTAAGGATCTCTGCATTGGTTGTTCTTGTTATCCATGGCACTCTTTTCTGTAACATTTCATCTCAAACGCTTGTATTCTTCTCATGTCTTCTTTGTTCAGTGTCCACGTTTCGCTCCCGTATAGAGCTGTTGGGAAAACGCAAGTTTTTAACATTCTTATCTTTGTTGGTATGTTTTTTTCTTTCCATAATTTTTTTAGATTATTTAGTTTCTGCGTTGCTATGGCTATTCTTCTTCTGATCTCTGATGATGTCTTGCCGTCTCCTTGTAGTCTTGCTCCAAGGTATTCGTAGTGGTTCACATTTTCAACTTGCTCCCCGTTTATTGCAATTTCCATTTTGTCAATGCATTTGTCAGTGTCCATGATCTTTGTTTACAACGGATTGGCGCTAAATATCGGCCAAGCAATTGACCTTCGCAAACTACCAGATATAACGACCAAAATTATTAGTTTTGACGATAAAAAACAAGAACGTTTTATCTTATTATACTGAGTGAGCACATCATATATTTAATCTATTCACACGTTCGGACATAAAAGAACCCGATTCGCGATGGCTAAATTATTTGAGAAACCAGCTTTAGTGGATTGTTCTGTTTGTTATATTGCTACGAACAATGATCAAAGAAAACTGGAAAGCATGAATCCGAACAACAACAAAACATGATGACGGGAAACACAGGTATGCAGCATGATTACAAACAACGATGAAAGGTGATACAAGGACACTATTGAACACACGTGTGCAACGTCGACGACGTTGTCGATTCCCTACTCGTTACACCGATGATTGTACGTAGGTCGACATTTTGCGTGCAACGATTTGTATCGGTCGTCCGAGTTGTACTCAAGACAATCTATCCTACGTCCAACCTTCCACGCGCATGTTATTGGCTGCCAATTTCGAGCACTTTCAATAGCGATACATATACATTTCTGTTTTATTTCTGTCCGGATAAAACTGAGCTTTGATCTTGTGTAGTGAAATGCATATTTCGTTACGTGACAATATAGTAAACATGCCCCTCCCTTTGTAACGCTTCTTAACATTTAGGCAAAAACCTGCAAACTAATTCCAACACCTAACGCACTTTGCACATCAGGCCAACCATAAATGGACACGTGTACGTGGATGCGTAGCACAAATTAAAGCTCCCTACCAAATGTATAGCGGTAGGCCTACGCAATTTCGAATGGCCCCCTTACGGTGTTTGGTATTGATTAATTGAAGAAGAGAATCGTGGGTTTGATTGCCAGGCTAGAAGTACATAATAGGATATGCATATTGCGTCAGTAGACGCTGATTTGTATCACTCAACAGCAAGGAGTTAATTTATAGTTCGACGTATTTATTTCCTTGCGTGATACATCACGGCTCGTCGCATTTAATTCGTCCATAATAACTTGTCGTGGGAGAAGGCGGCCCGAAGTGTGTTCGTTTGATTCAACGTTTACGAAACACAAGGTCTAAATTGAACACGGAAAATCGATTACTTAGGAATTTGATGTTTATGCCGACAACAAAAGTATCCTTTTAATTGATGTATAACATTGTGACATTGCATTCGCTCATTGGGTGTGATTCTATCTAGCTTGGCACATATCATCATCCTAATACAGTGTTATCCTATCGCAGCGGTTCTTAATCTCTGGGTCGCGGCCCAAAGTTGGGTCGCAAAGCCATTTTCAGTGGTTCGCCAAGAGTTTTATGTGATTGCATTCTTATTATCATATCATATGGCCCATATTTTTAGCAGTATGTAATATTTTTGTGTGTTTGTAGATTTCTAATTGTGTATATACACTGCCGGTGGTCCTCAATTTCGCCGTACGCAATAGCCTAGGACAAATCGATTTAACAATATCATGCTAATCGTATCTGGAAAAGAACGTAACTTTGGTTTTTATTTATGTAACTTATCATGAAAATGTTCCACGTTGTATTATTCATGACATATATATTTTTACCAACATTATCATTTATATTATATATTACCAACCTCATACTCATAGGCTGCTTGCACGAGATGTTAATACGGCGAATGTTAGCGTACGGCGAAATTAACGAATATTAAAGCATATGAACAACTTTTGGAGTAAGAATCAATATTTTTAATATTTCGTGAAGTCATAATTCGTGGAGTCAGAGCTATTCGTTCATATGAGGAGTATTACAAAAAATACAACATAAAACGTGCACCTTTTATGTGAGATCGGCCATTCGTTTTATTTTTCTCTTGCAGTGTCAGATGTCATACGGCACGCCAACTCCCTGCGCACACAGTTAACAAGGGTTCTACGCTTACCAAAACGCGGCAGCGGCGCGCAAAAAGCAAAACAAGGCAGGTGTGGATGATCAAGAATATGCAATTTCTCCGAAAACACTTTAAAAACGAACGTCAACAAGCAACCTGTGTTATTATATGTAGAAAACATTAATGATATATGCATATGTAGAACATATGTGTTATTAGGAATTGTTCTTGATTAAATCCTTACATAGAAGTCACATTTAGTTTTGGCTAAATTAAATGATCTTATTTTCTACCTATGTCCATGTCGTCCGTGTCATCTCAATCGCAACAGGAGTCGGAAGAAGAAATAGTGGAAGAATCGTTCCAGAGGTAGCAGAAGAGAAGCCCGGATCCGAAGATGAGACAGCAAGTCAGGGCAGTCGTGAGGCCCCATCAACAAAAAGACCACTGGCACAGCGAAAAACTGTGTCAAAGCATTCCATTCTCAGGACGCGATAGCAGCAAGGGAACTTGAGTTGTTAAAGGGAATAAAAACATTTATTGCCCGAATTCAAGTTATATTACATCCTGCTATCTATTTCCACGTCCACCAAGCCAAAAAAAATCAATTAATTAGAAATTCCACATTTTATGGTGTGCATACGGACATTTTCGAATATGCATATTTTTGGCGCGCTTTTCGGGATGCCGAGATGTGACGTCACTTATGACTCAAACTCGCATCAGGCCGACCCTTTCCATGTATTCAGAGCATGTTTACAAGTATAGCTTTTGGGTCGAAACGAGCGTCAGAACGAGTTATTGTGCAATATTCCGACGTAATACAAACATTAGTCATCATAGAGGAACAAGCAGTTATCTTACGGTTCCACATGAATCGAATTTTATTCAAAACAACGATTGCGAATGGGCCTACAAGTCGACTAGGTTTCGCCGAGCTTGGGCTCGTTTTCAGAATAATTAAATCGAATGCAACCAACGGGTGATAATCTACACCAATAAACATACATAGCAAACATATATTGTATCCAGCTACATAAAGTAACGTGTATAATCTCATAATATCACTCGAATATCGATATATGAAGGAGGTGTACAATTTATCATAACAACTTAAATCACTCAGAGACTTTCCGCTGGTCCCGTTAGCTCAGTGGGTAGGCGCGTTGGTTACTTACCGACCCCGGTTCAATCCTGACAGCATGCAAACCTTTGATTTTCTTTACACTTTTTTGGTTTATGTTTTCACGAAGTAATATAAACAAAATAATGTTATACTATAATGCACTGTTTGTAAATAATTTTAATTTTTGTATAGTAATTATTTAGTCACAAAAATGAAAACATGGTCATTATATAACGATGTTTCTAAATGTTATTTATCCAAACAAATATAATGTAATGGATATATAATTTATTAATTGTAAATATATTGTACGGTAATATATTGTAATTATATATGTGAAAACAGATTGAGATCTGTCTGGATAAATACAATTTAGAAACATCGTTATATATAATGACCATATTTTCATTTTTGTGGCGAATAACTAATTACTACAAAACAAAATATATTTACAAACAGTGCATTATAGTATAAATGATTTTGTTTATATTACTTCGTGAAAACATAAACAAAAAAGTGTAAAGAAAATCACAGGTTTGCATGCTGTCAGGATTGAACCAGCGCCGCCCGATTATAAAATAAATGACGAGTAAACAACGCGCCTACCCACTGAGCTAGCGGGACCAGCGGAAACTGTTTGACTGATTTAAGTTGTTATGATAAATTGTACAACTCCTTCATATATCGATATTCTAGTGATATTATGAGATTATACACGTTACTTTATGTAGCTGGATACAATATATGTTTGCTATGTATGTTTATTGGTGTAGATTATCTCCCGTTGGTTGCATTCGATATAATTATTCTGAAAACGAGCCCAAGGCAAGCTCGGCGAAACCTAGTCGACTTGTCTTGTAGGCCCGTTGTTTTGAATACAATTCGATTCATGTGGAACCGTAAGATAAATGTTTGTTCCTCTATGATGACTAGTGTTTGTATTACGTCGAAATATTGCACAATAACTCATTCTGACGCTCGTTTCGACCCAAAAGCTATCCTTGTAAACATGCTCTGAATGCATGGAAAGGGTCGGCCTCTTGCGAGTGTGTGTCATAAGTGACGTCACGATACCACGTGATCGCCTAGCTCATTAAAATTTTATTTTCTGCGGGAATCGCTTCACAGACGGGCTTAAAATCGAATTTATGCTACAAATGTATTTTTCTGTATTTGTTTAATGTTGTCAAATGTTGCATACAATGTTAAACTTTGTGTACACATGGAAAAAGGATTTTAGCTAATGCCTTATTTTTATTTCCTTTAAATGAAATGACTCAAATAATGAAAACCCATCAGTATCGACTCCATCACATCATCCGATAAATCAGATATTTGCAGATTATCTGGCAACAGAATTGGAAGAGATGACAGATCCACGCGAGGTAGCAACATTAAAAAAATGCTATTCAAAACTTGGTTTTCGTGGCAAAGTACGGCAAATCACAGATGCCTGCGAGAGCACCTACACACGTGTCACATGCAATCGAGGCACAACCCAGAGTCGGCGCCTTGGGGCAGATGTTGTTGATAAAACAACCTCCTTTCAGCTATATCCAAACAGACAGAAATGCGGCTTTTTTCCACCCGATGACACCGACTGCCAGGTCTCCTCGGCCACAGCTAGCCCTCCTAACAACTCAGTTGCCTTCACATTCCCAGACCCAGTCGTCCTCTGTGCATCTCACCAGCATGGACGCAGGGAAGGTGACGGATGCTTGGATGGCTGACAACTACCAAAAACTGTTATCAATGAAACATTGGCAAAGTCACCTTTGGCATTTCGTTGCTCTGATCTAAACTTGTACCTATGCAGAGGTAGACAAAGCCCATAAATGTGCTGGTTTTTTAAAAGAAAGTATGCATGCATGCATACATGTATATGTGTATGTATGCCTGCATGCATGCATGCATGCATGCATGCGTGTGTGTGCTGGCCCAAGACCGAACTTTGATTGCTTGCCGTTGCTATTGCTCAAAGGGGCCGTCAACGATAATGATGATGATACTGGTGACAACGATACTGTCTTAACGTGGCCACGTCGATGGTTTCGAGTGTTGGTCTTTTTAAATTACTACGCCGAGACTACAAGAGATGATGGCTATTCGACATAACGAGGTTCGGTAATTGGAAGTAATGACTAGTCTAAATCATTGTGCCGACCTTGGATCAGACGTCAACATTAAGCGCTTGTATGAGAGTAGATATATCTTGGGCTCGGCTGCCCAGAGACACGCCGGTCGATATTCATTCCTTACGTGATCGCCATCTTGTCGAGTCTCCAGATGCAATGGTCTAGACGGCTACCTTGAATTCACGCAAGTTCGAATTTTAACAATTGCAATCATATCAGAGAATTACTTGTGTATTGGTTAATGTTATGTGAAACACATGTTTGGACAACGTCGCATTATATAATATTCAAATTATTGCAGACTGGGAAACAGCAGAAAGTACTGTTAATTAGGGCGTTCACAATTAAAAACGATCACGGTCGAAATTAAATGCAAGGCTGATTGATGGACGTGTAAGCATTGGATCAACTGAGTGACGGTGTGTTGCGTTGTTCCCTTCCACGAATCAAAGACAGCAGCCACAACTCTAGGCCATCTTGAAACCACATTCGAACGATGGAAAACAACGTGCTGTAACTAATTTTGAAGAGTTTTCTCAAAAATTTGTATCGAAACGTCCGTTGCCTAACTGAGACCATGTCAGAACCTGACACACGTGTATTTTAATAATTGCATATAAATTTGGCGTGCAGTGGCTAGAGCTTCGGACTCTTAATCAAGAGATTCCAGGTCCGAATTTTGTTGTTGCCGTTTGGAGCTGTGAGCAAATTCTTTCACTCCACGTTGCTCTAGTTCAACAAGTTCTTTCACTCCACGTTGCTCTAGTTGAACAAGTTCTTTCACTCCACATTACTCTAGTTCAACAAATTCTTTCACTCCACGTTGCTCTAGTTCAACAAGTTCTTTCACTTCACGTTGCTCTAGTTCAACAAGTTCTTTCACTCCACGTTGCTTTAGTTTAACAAGTTCTTTCACTCCACATTGCTCTAGTTGAACAAGTTCTTTCACTCCACATTACTCTAGTTCAAGAAGTTCTTTCACTCCAACGTTGCTCTAGTTGAACTAGTTCTTTCACACCACGTTGCTCTAGTTGAACAAGTTATTTCACTCCACGTTGATCTAGTTCAACAACTTCGTTCACTCCACATTGCTCTAGTTCAACAAGTTCTTTCACTCCACGTTGCTCTAGTTCAATAAGTTATTTCACTCCATGTTGCTCTAATTCAACAAGTTCGTTCACTCCACGTTGCTCTAGTTCAACAAGTTCTCTCATTCCACGTTGCTCTAGTTCAACAAGTTCGTTCACTCCACATTGCTCTTGTTCAACAAGTTCTTTCTCTCCACGTTGCACTAGTTCAATTAGCTGTATGAACGAGTACTTGGCTATAAAAAGTAATGGGGATTTGTGTACGAATTGTTTTCGCGCATTATTTGCTGAATGCTTCTCAGAGAAGTCGATATGGTATTCGAATGAATGAGGCGGACGAAGGGTTACTACGTCCCTGGTGCAAGTTTGGATTGTGAGCCCCCACCCACCGAAAGCCACACCCAAAGGCAAAGTGTATATTTTTATCATTTAATTTTCACGACAATTATTTATGAAATTTTATTTTATATTTTTATTCCCAGCAAACATAACCTTTTAGTAATGGTGATATTATGATAAAGTTACAAAGATATTTATTACACAACGGTGAGAGCGCGCTACAAGTTGCCTGATGGTGGGTAACTGCAGTGGGGATTTCCGTTGTTTAAACCAGCCTATCATTCTTAAACTGCCATAATTCTTTTTATCTGCGATATTTTATGCTCTTAGATTTTTATGTTTTTTATGATTTTACAATACTGACTCTTAACTCTCAATGTACCAACGCCTTTGAACAGGCTGGGTCTCCTGGAGCCAGGGCGCTTTAAAAATACTGTATTATTATTATAGATCGGACATGTTCGCAGCTGAAACGGATCAACAATCAGTTGCGTTCAACAATGGGTCAGAACATTTTCAAATTCCTTTTACTATGTCACTAGTGCGATGTTCTGGGGAAAGTTGACTTTTCCTCAACAGTTGATGACTGTTCGCTGAGAAAATGACGAAAGGTGGTATTTTGAATGTCGTGTTTGTTGACGTGCTAGGCACAGGGGGTGTTTGTGGTGGAAAGATCGGACATCTTATATAATTGTCTTGAATCAATTTAATTCAATTCACCGTGGTATTTTAAACCTTTAACTTTTAAAAATGATTAAAATGTACACATTGACCGTGGATTTGGCTTTCCATATTTTGGCTGCTTTGAACACTGGAATATCTTTTCTCAATTGAAAGAAGCTCCCGGGAGCTATGGGCCCTGGATTTTTCTCTCACTTGAATGGAGCCCGGGTCCTTGGATTTATTTCTCCGCAGCCCCGAAAGCTCGGGGCACGTGCCTAGTTGGCCTATGGAGCCCCTGAAGCTCGGGACACGTGCCCATTTAGCCTATCGAGCCCCGGAAGCTCGAGGTACGTGCCCCATTTGGCATATGGAGCCTCGGAAGCTCAGGGCACATGCCCCATTTGGCCTATAGTTATACGCTACTCCGTGCCCTGTGGCTCTCGTCGTTTGTCGTGAATTTACAACATGGAATTGGTGCATGCTTATTTCGTGCTTATATTGTCAGGAAGCTGCACACTGCGCAGCAACGCAGTGAACGGCATCTACAAATGGCAATGACGTCATTTTCCACATGACGACCAGTTGTATGTAAGAGGCGAACGAAGTCGAAATGGATCCGCGGTTGGAAGTTTCCTAATTTTCTTTGTATTTATCTTCTTCTTCATATTATTATTATTATCGTTATTATTAATATCATTTTTATTACATCGCTTACTTGGTGCTGCAGTGAACGGCCACGATGACGTCGAGATGTAGACGATAAGCTCTTCAAGACGTGAAGAAACATTGTTCGAGAACATCGACCGAAAGAGACGAGACTCAGATACCGTTCAAGTTAACGATGCGGCTGCTTAGCCTTACGGACTGTTAGAGTATTCATACTAATCAGACGTTAAATATTAAGGTGTTAGGTGTAAGGTTTGTATCGTTGTAATTTATCTTAGGTAAACATGCATGATTCGGAGGAGAATAAACTCCTTTCGCACCTGGAAAATCACACCTCCTCCTCCCCGAAGGAGTTTGAGGTTGGATGGCCGGCGTGCAAAGTCCTTCCATGGCTTACCCGCCGTCTTCAACTGTCAGTCATTTTAACGGGATATTGCTTTGATGTGAAGAAAATGACTGGTTGATTGCTAGCGTCATTCGATGTACCATTCCGTAACAAATATAACAGAAAACCAAATAAATGTTGTATTGTTTCGTTTCACACAGTTGTGCAGTCAAAGGAGAGGTAGATAATAGAAACGATCGAAGCTAGTCGCTGATCTGTCGTGAAACCCGTGTACCTTCTGCACGTTGTTTCCAACTCCACGATGTTCGAGAAAGGGCCTGATCAGATTGTAATACGGTGACCCGGGGCTGGGGCCGGGTGTGGGAACGGTTGGACCAACCCAGTTGAAATTAACAACCGCTGCATTTGTGTCTGATTATTTCAACAACAGTCCATGTTGGACACGATGATCGACATGGCCACTTGATTAATTCCATACAGGACCTACGGTAAAACAATACTATGCATCGGTATAGAGGAAGGCCTGCTCCGTGCATGGAGGACAGAAGAACTCCGGAATAATTATCCAAGTGAAACTAAATGAAATATATTGTATTGCAGGTCTGTAGAACAAATGTCGAGTTCATTCTTCTATTCTTGCAAACTCATGGCTACAGCACACACTCAGTTTATCCATGACGGGTACCATGACCGGAAACATGCAAGTAATTGGCTGTTTGATCATGACATATCTAAAGATCACCTCGACGTTGTGGTGGCGTTGGCATGCAGAACGTTCGGACTTCGTGTTCGCACTTCCAACGGAACAGGCGGCAAAACCTCCAATTGCATCCCTCTTGAGGCTCTCAAAACTTCCACGGAACGAAATTTATATTCGGTGGGCTGAGCCAGAGTTTCAGCACGACTTCGCTGACGAGTCATGGGGGTTATCTTTATAGTAAGTAATGTAGTGAACCTTTATAATATATGTTAAACATTCACGCATATAGGGCCTACACCAGGATTATTCCCAGCTTGCAAAACTCATTGGGCCAAAGAAGTACAAATGAAACTAACGCAGTAGCCATCATTGGCCAAATCATGTCTTATTAGCTGGATTTCGGGAATATTCAGTCCAGAAAAATATGCCCAGCTATTTTCGTGGACCTCTGGCTTTCCTAGGAGGCCCGTGCCTATAGTGTCCGTTGGGTAATCAGCCACTGAGCACAAGCGAATAGGTCATTAGTAAGCAGGATATTAAAATATAATTTGTATCAGATATGATGACGCCAAATTAACTAATTATCGTGATAACTATATATACCAATGGCGTATGACGTAACAACGACGGTTAGATCACAAAGGGAGTATTATGAATCATTGGCGTTTAGCGGGACTGGCGGTTAAATAGTTGAGAGCGGTTGTATGCTTTCGTGTTAAAGCCGTCGCCTTCAAGAGTTCTGCTGCATTTTGTTATAGAGGATTCAAATCGATGGAAGTCCACACATATCCGTGTTTAATTTTAAAGACATTTAAATTACTCTTGTCAAGTAATGTGCCAAATATGAAGCCTGTGCATTGCGAACTCATGTCACTAAGCCCGTCAGATGTTGCTGACGTCACCACAGGTAGTGCCGCTGAGCGCGCATTTATACGTCAGATTATTATCTTTACGGTGACATAAAAATAATAAATGCCGTGATTGCAATTTTAGGTACAGCCTGAAACACCAAACCGCATAGATGCGCGCCATTATAAATCCGCTAGGTGTCGCAAAAAACTGTTCAGAAAATGTGCAGAAAACGTGCAGAAAAGCGCGACCAAAAGGGGCCTTCAATAGGGTGATGGAGGGGTGTGTTGGATACCAGGACACTATTTTTAGAGTATATTTCATTCAGATTGGGAATAAAAAAGGTTTCATTTTGCTTAGATTTTAGTGATTGTGTGTGTGTGTGTGTGTGTGTGTGTGTGTGTGTGTGTGTGTGTGTGTGTGTGTGTGTGTGTGTGTGTGTGTGTGTGTGTGTGTGTGTGTGTGTGTGTGTACGTATGTATGTATGTAGTCTATATATGTATGTATGTATGTATGTTCGTCTGTATGTATGTATGCATGCATGTATGCATGTAAGTATGCATGTATGAATGCATGTATGTATGCGTGTATGTATGTATGCATGCATGTACGTATGTGTGTATGTATGCATGTATGTATGCATGTATGTATGTATGTATGTAGGTGTGTGTGTATGTATGTATGTATGCATGCATGTATGTGCGTATGTGCGTGTATGTGTATGTATGTAAATATGTATGTTTGTATGTATGTATGTATGTACGTATGTGTGTGTGTATGTATGTATGTATGTATGTATGTACGTATGTACGTATGTATGTATGTGTGTGTATGTATGTGTGTATGTATGTATATATGTGTGTATATATATATGTATATATGTATGTATGCAGTCCCCTATATAATTTATAAAAGCAATAATATGAATACTCAGCCATGTCGTCAACTGCCTGTGAAAACTTACAAGTCCAAGTAGAATAGTACGACCTCTTGTGACTACATTCAACCAACAGAACTTGCTGTCTCTGATTACGTGAAGAGTGAAACGACACAATCAACAGCCCCGTGCTACAGATCAAAACGACACATTCAACAGCCCCGTGCTACAGATCAAAACGACACATTCAACAGCTACGTGCTACAGATCAAAACGACACATTCAACAGCCCTGTACTACAGATCAAAACGACACATTCAACAGGCCCATGTTATAGATCAAAACTGCCTTACATTTCTTGACACCGATGCGGTGATTATCCTGCATTTGTGTACGATGTTACACACAATTAACAATGTTTGTAAATGTATAATTTAGTTATTCGCACTACAGAGAGCACTATTGACGTCGACGGTGTGTATCGAATGTTGTGAACTAACTGTTGCGGTTCGGCATACCTAAACTTTCAAGTCATGATAATAATAGGCCTAATAATCTTTATTGCCCGAAGAACAGTAATTATGTTAGCCGTCACAGCTGAAAGAAAACACGCCCAAGACGAAAACAGATCATATACAAAAACGCATATACAAAACACACACACACGCACACGCACACGCACACGCACACGCACACGCACACGCACACACACACACACACACACACACACACACACAAATTGCAGCATGGCAGATACTGAAAGGTCAGATGTGTTTACTCTGCATTAGAAATTATGGCAGCATGTGGCAGGAATGTTTCCCTTTCTTTGGATTACACAGTAGTTCGCAACTTTTGCCTGATGGTAGAGACTGAAGGAGGTAGAGGATGAGACTTATCTTTCAGTATGACGTTTCCTTTTTTAGAGCTCTATCATAATGAATCCGTTTCAGTGATAGTACCTTTCCTATGACCTTTCCTGTGACCTTTCCAGTCAGTAAAACTAATTTATCCCAGTCATGATATATTACTGTGACCTCTGTTGAGCACAGTGACTTTCATATGGTCTTCGTCACATAAACACTGAGTAGCTATGACGACCTTTCACATAACAGGCACACACGCTATCTAATCTCAGATGAACGTAACGACTCTGTGATCGCGGCGATGTCGTAGCCAGCGATGTCGGAACGAATTGACTCTGCAGCAGCTGTTGATGAACGCTTGACTGTTTGCCGCAGACTGATTGCCGATAGTTGACATTAGGATATCCATCACAGATCCATGGGCACGTTGTCGTAGTTTATTGGACATCTTCAATTGATATGCCTGCACAACTGCTGATATTTATTTTACGGGTAAATTGTTTTTAATTATTATGTTTTTATTTTTTATTTATTTATATTTTTCTAGAAATGGTAACCTGATTAAATTTGTTATAATTGTGTTTAATTGTAATGACATTTTATACATTTATTTACTTATTATTTTCTAAATAAGATTACATGGATGTGAGTTGTATACGTTAACTACAGTATTATGACTATGGAGGTTGGAATGTATGATTTTGCTGATGGCCCAATGAAAATCACGTTGTAAACGTGAGTGTCATCATCGTGAAATACATCTTTCACTAGTGCTACTGCTACAAATAAAAGAAAAGGTAAGTTTTGATATAGCGCTGTATCCAGTCCTTTGTACTGTTCAAAGCACTTTACACTTTACCCCCTGGCAGAGCTGTTCCATCTCCACTCCTCTGAGAAACATTAAGCCACGCTGCAATTAATGCGAGAAGACGATGTGTACACAAATTGTCCACCACTGCCTAATCCAGGTACATTCATACAGATGAGTGAAATAAACGCAACGTGAACTACATGAAAGAACCAAAGGTTGGACACGAGTACAAGAAGACTCGAACCCGAAATCTCTTGATTGAGAGTACGTCGTAGCATGACGGTGACACGTTCCACGTAACGGCAGGTGCACGCAAAGAAGCCCAGCTGCATAATACGCCGTAGATCTGAAAAACCGGCGTAATTCACGGTTACTGCCGATCATCTGCTGCGATGACATATCAACTTAATCTTAAGTGGTCCAACAAAAGACAAGAATACAGTACACATTCTAGTTATAATGATCCAGCCAGGGGACCGATTCAGTAATATTGTTTTGAGCTCATCGTATCCAGGTATTGCTCGTTAAAATCGAGTCCGTTCGTTAAACACTGATCGTATATATATATATATATATATATATATTATATATATATTGAAAACTGTCAACACCACAGCGCTCAGCGATCTAACCTTTGTTTAATCACATTTCTCAAATATTACATTTCACAGAAAAGCAATTCCGGTGAGTTGTAGCTACGATAATGTATTTGTTCAGCCGAAGCCAAGCATATGGGTTTCTGGGTAATGTACGTTTCGATAGTTACACCCCACCGTCAATGTAGTTGTTCTTTAGCACGATACAAAAAAATGCTTAAATAAATATGGGTTTTAATGAAATTCAAAAGACACATCGTGTTGAATTGTCGTTTTGTGTAACGGGTTAAATGCCACAATGAAACACGATCAAAATCATGTCGGCTGAACCAGCATACAAAACAACTTTAATAACATCGAAATCGTCGCGAGCCTAAGCTCAACAGCATGTAAACAAATAAAAGGTCAGACAGTCTCTAACCGGTTTACAGTTGTATGTCATTACAAGATGAATAAGTACGTGATTGAGTTCATGAGGATAAGTGAGAACAAAAAGCTGATATTTGTGTGAAACCAAAATAGCATTATAATATTCCCTGCAGACTTAATGTTAACAACGCGTGAGTTCCACAGAGTCGATGCCGCAACCGAAAACACAAAAATCTTAATTCCGATGGTTAATGTGAATTTGTAATAAACGTAGAGCCAGAACGAGACGGTCGACTGCGTGCAGACTGCCTTGTATAAGTAAACAGTCATTGCAAATATGGCTGATGTTTAGACGATGGTGCTCGCTAAGTGGCATTAACTGGGATATACGAGAAATCCGAGGCAGCATGCAAAGACAACAATTTTGCACATGAATGATGTGCAGAAAGTTCGTGGAATCAGTCATATTCTATGTGGGAACATCGCGAACGAGCGGAACATCAAACAGCTTTGGAATTACCCCATCCGGCACCGACAATTGCTTGTTTGGAATATGATGTTTTATATCCAATTTGATCATTCCGCGACGATTTTGGTCGAAATATTCAAATTGCGAAAACTGCTTAGGGTTTATTTGTTTTTAAATTGGCGGACACGTCTACTTTCAAC
>OZ023215.1:22407028-22536932 GCA_963995525.1 Escarpia spicata
TTAAAAAGTGGAATGTGGAAGCTTAGGCTTAATCGGACAACATTGTGAACGTGGTATAATTAAGCTAACATATTACAAAATCACATCCTTGAATAACTATATATATATGACTTATATGTATATATACCTACATGATAAGTTAATCCAAGACTGAAACTGAGGACACACACACACTCTCTCTTCTCTCTCTCTCTCTCTCTCTCTCTCTCTCTCTCTCTCTCTCTCTCTCTCTCTCTCTCTCTCTCTCTCTCTCTCTCTCTCTCTCTCTCTCTCTCTCTCTCTCTCTCTCTTCTCTCTCTCCTCTCTCTCTCTCTCTCTCTCTCTCTCTCTCTCTCTCTCTCTCTCTCTCTCTCTCTCTCTCTCTCCTCTCTCTCTCTCTCTCTCTCTCTCTCTCTCTCTCTTCTCTCTCTCTCTCTCTCTCTCCTCTCTCTCTCTCTCTCTCTCTCTCTCTCTCTCTCTCTCTCTCTCTCTCTCTCTCTCTCTCTCTCTCTCTCTCTCTCTCCTCTCTCTTCCTACCTGAGAGAATGAATGGTGATCTCGAGATGGCCCCCGCCATAATGATGATAATAATTGTCTAGGTTGTGGCTCCACGGGTACGAGTAAAATAGTTGAAACAACTGTTCACTCTTGGCTAGGAGACTCGTATTAAGTCCAGTCCTGTTGTACACAGATGCTCTCTTCTCTCTCTCTCTCTCTCCTCCTCTCCCTCTCCCCTCTCTCTCTCTCACCCTCACACACACAACACACACACACACACACACACACACACACACACACACACACACACACACACACACACACACACACACACACACACACTCTCTCTCTTCTCTCCCTCACCGTCTCGCCCCCTGTGTGTCTCTCTCTCCCTTCACTCTCCCTCTCCCTTATTTCATACAAACGAAAATAATGATTCAGCTATGAACTGCTCGCCTATGCTAACACAAATACAGTAGGTTCTAATCTCAAACAACTGGTTATATTAAATCCATATTACACGAACACCTCATTAGTTTTCGTGTCGTTTCTCAGCGGACCTACTATTTGCCGAAACAAATTAAATACTCAGCAAAAACGGCACGTGCCACTACGTATCGTGTTTCTCTCCCATTAACTAGAAAGACACAACCAAATGCTTGCAGAGACTTAGCATCAAATACCGCGATATATATTGCTTTACCTTTGATATCTGACACATTAACATCAGAGTAAGACAGAAACTGTGATTAACGACCGCGTGACATGACAATCTTTTTTTGACGGAGGGCTGAGTTGCTGGTTGCTGAGTTTTAAATCGCAGGCACACGTGCATATATTAGTTTAGAAGTCAAACGACGGTCGTGTGGAAATCTTATCTGGAGCAGTCTCCTGGAGTACGTTCGTACATGACAACAATGAAATATACTAGCACGACACGACACAGTACAGGGGCCTGTTTCATAAATCACCTGTGTCATAAATCACCTGTTCAACTTTCAGTCTTTTATACTAAAAGTTTGTGAATTGCGATTAATATGATTAAGGATAATTACTGAGGATTCATGCATCACCCAGACCGTACGGTTGATGTATCTAGATTTATGCATTGTGCAGTGTCTAGTTCGCCGTCGTTCCTTCTTGGTCGGTAACACATCTCATCACGTGGTGAGATAGATCGAGAGGGCAGCATCGACTAAAATCGCATGTCCGAGTTGGATCAACGGTTTTACGTAGGCAAAGAACAAAATGTATTATGTTATAGTAATAAGATAAGTTATATTGCGCCTAAATCCTTGGAAACCAAGCTCAGAGGCGCATCAAGACAACAGGATTGGTCAATCTCAAAATCCATAAGTGATATTCCAGTTGTCAACAGATGGGTCAAAGCGCTAGGGAGCTATGGGGAATAAGTTAATTGACTGCGAATTTTTTTATATTTTCAACTGATCTAACACTAAGAGGGAGTATATTCTAAAGAGTTGGTGCAGCAACAGAAAAATCCCTAGTTCCAATGTTAGTGTTGACTCTAGGAACAAAAAGTAGGTCAGAACTAGATGATCGAAGCTGGATAGGTTTTCTTACAGGAGTAAGCAGTGGATGCAAATAAGATGGTTGTTTACTGGACAGCGCCTGACATGTAATGGTACAGATCTTAAATGTTATTCAATATCGTACAGGGATCCGATGCAAAGACTTCAAAATTAGCACAGAGCGAGAAAAAAGAGGAGATCTTGTAACTACCCTTGCCGGACAATTTTGGACACGTTGACGTTTTGTAATATCCTTGCTAGCGATATTATAAATAATAATAGTCAAGTCTGGTGCAATCGTTTTAACAACAGAAAATGGCAAATACCGGCGAAAAGGGCACAGATCACGAATATAATAAAAACAGCAGCGACACGTTTGAGATATGTGTTGCCGGAAATTGAAGTTACTATCAAAGACCACTCTAGATTCCGCACCGAGGATGCTGGCGTGATATGCTGATTCAAAATAAATAGGGAAAAACACCACGTTTACTACGCTGCATTGAAGTACCAATAATGATCAATTCAGTTTTATTTGCATTTAATTTCTGTTTGCTGCCAGTCATCCAGTGAAAGATATCTTGGAGACAATCACTAATTGATTAGAGAGCGCCAACACGGCTTTGTGTCTAGTTGGAACCAGCTGGGCCGGTTGCTAAGCGGCGAGACGTTATCACTTCGGTTCTCTATTAGCCTTGTGTGAAAAGGGGTTTTGGCTGAGAACTAAGCTTCAAAAGACCATTGAATCCCTTTGGACAGGCAGCATACAATCAAACTGTTCCAATATCACCTGCTTGTAAACATCAGAGCTAGCACAAAAGAAGCCATGATTCCTCCAAAGTGTAGTGTATCAAGGATTACCAATGCAAACAAAAGTCTGGTGAAGCTGCTTCATCCCTGGAGTTATAACATAAAAAGTAACTAAAATATGGAAGTTCCCGTATTTGTGAAAAACAGTTTGAGTAACTGATGTTCATCAAATGCAATGCACATTTTCTGTGAAGAATCTATTGTAACATTGAAACTTACGCAATGCTCATCTAATCTTCTGTGACCAGTGGGACACATTGAGCTGTAGCCTATATACAATGTTTTGCTCTACAGTTGTAGACAGGTTTTGAGAATAAATAGGGTGTTTGTAATTTCTATTTAATTATTAAAAATTTGTAGCATTAAGGTTTTTTCTATTTCACGCTCAAAAATTTTCACATTATATAGGCCAACAGCCCTACACTAGGCGTAACACAAACAAACATTCACAATCGGGTGCAACCACCAAACATTCGCATTTGCATTCGAATGTGATAATAGAAATAACCACTCGCATTCGAATAAAGTTAAGCATTCGCATTCGTTAACAAGCCTGACATACATACATACACACACACACTCACACACACTCACACACACACTCACACACACACACACACACACACACACACACACACACACACACACACACACACACACACACACACACACACACACACACACACACACATACATATACATACATACTTTCATCTTATATACAAACACCACATTAGCATCCCCAGCAGGCCCATAACGAGGTCGTTTTGGGGTGCGTTTTCAAACAAAGTGGGACTCATATGTGGTCTGTGGAGATTGATCCCATTTTGTTGCCTGATTAAGCCTAATTTACACCCAATTGTATTTATAAAAGCCAACACGCAGTGATAGTATGTTAATATAACTGAATTATTTACTCGAATCCCTTCGCCGTGTGTGCAATTGTTTTGAATATGTTCATATTAATATAATAAACGAGGCACCGAGGAGTGTAAGTGGGTCCACGTTATTTGTCAGAATAAACAGTTAAAGTGTGATATTTACAATCTGGTTTTCACTCAATTAATACATTATATTTATCTGATCTGATGTGCAAAAGTTCCACAATTTATAATAAACATAATTAAATTAGTAAATTAACAAACCTTTATAAAACATGCCCGGTAAATAGAAGATTAGAAACATTATTGTCCTCCTGTGGAATTTGAATTAAATTCTAGGTGTCAAATAGTCAAGTATTATATCCTGTAAACCATAGTGACCCCAGGAAACACAAACTGTATTTTAAAACTATACGGAACAAAAAATTGACATAATAATTGATAATGAAGGCCCTTCACACATTCTTGCCTCCTCATCAGCGATAAGGCTCCCCTTTCTGAGATCTACAAACATGCAACTAGCAACCACAATATTTCGGCAACCATACAGCCACACAATTACACGATTTCTCATCAGCAAGCGCATTTTAAAAAAGATGAAGCTAAACTTTATCTTGTATTGGTTAAATACAATTATTCATCCCAGCTCAATAGTTGAACATTATGATTTGTGTTAAGCCAGATGAGTTTGGGTACCGGGTTAGCAGCTTGTAAGAAAAACACTCGCTACATATCTTAAGTTGTTGATTGTTGAGAATAGCCTCTTTGACAGTCGGTAGTTACTTTAATCAGCATAATAAAAAATAAAAGCTGCACCTTTCGTTCACTTTTGAACATAGTTCTGATGAGAAATAAAAAATTATTTTATATGGCTTAATTTATGTGCTCATAATTGTTAAATCATCGTCACCCTGTTCATTCACCAGTATTTTGTCTGCATCTGTCACCTCTGAATGACTACAATTAAGACTCATAATTTTACGTTTGATGTAAAACTGGCTTCTTGTGTATTTGTTGCCCGATGCGTTTTCATATCAGGCGACCCTGAGATAGTGTGAAGTCCGTTTGCATGGCTAATTGGATGCAATGGTCCTTTGACATACATTCCTCTAGTGACTGCCCTTTTTATACATGGCATTGGGGATAGACCCCCCAGCCAGGCTCCCATACATTCAGTGATGATCACTTAATAGATAACGGTCCTCCCTTTATAATCTGCACAAATCAGGCTTTCTTGGCATTCCTTGGAATGCTTGGACACTATCCAGCAGCGTTTAGGAGGGGGGTTAACGCTTTTGAGAAACATGGAATACAATTAGTGGTTCACATTTTAAAGATGCAATTTTGAGGAGGGGGGTTCACATTGTGGAGAAAGGGGTTCACAAAAAGGGTTCACGTTAACCCCGTAAACCCCCCTGGCTACGGGCCTGCACACACACACACACACACACACACACACACACACACACACACACACACACACACACACACACACACACACACACACACACACACACACACACACACACACACACACACACACATACACACACATACACACACATTTACATACATACATACATACATACATACATACATACATGCATACATGCATCATATATGCATGCATACATACATACATACATACTTACATACATACATACATGCCTACATACCTACCTACATACATACATACATACATACATACACACATACATGCATACATACATAGATGCATGCGTACATTCATACACACATACATACTTATGCACGCACGCACGCACACGCACACGCACACACAATCACATTTATCCGTACAGGTACGTGATGTTCACTTGGCAGTCATTCCCACTGGCGCGTCCCTTAAACATTACAATGACGCGTCCAGCGGAAAGATATAGCGCGAACAATCCGATATGCGGTGAAAGACCTCTTGCCTATGACAAGATCACCATCTCATGTCACAGCCCTTTCTGCTACTTTGGTCTACACATAGTGATAAACAACACCGAACTCCTGGCTACCATAACGAGAGACTGGAATACGGACACATCTAGATCATGCGTTCTGCTGTGTTGATTCATTCACAGTCTCCACTTATGTCACTGTCACGAGCGTCCTGATTTACGTCACGAAGCCGTCACGACGCTAACAGCTGCTTCCGGGCAGTCTCACTAAGGTGTGAACTCACCAGGAAAATCCATTAAACTGTTAAATTTAAGGTGCTTGTTCTAAATGTAAAACACGTATGGCTGCAGTCGATCTCAACTAACCTAACCCTAATCCTCGGCCTGTCATATATACCACGTATGATACACCAAACCCACAACACACGAGTAATACCCAGGGCAGTAACAGTTTTTATTTACAGAGGTAGATATGTCAGGTAGATCTACATTTATAAAACACTCTGTGATGGTTGTCTGCACTATGGCAGCATCCGAAATGCCCACTGCAACGGTATGCCGAGAGCAAATCATGTATGTGAAGTAATTCCAAAATCGCTCAGGAAAATCAACACTGTGCGTGTGATTTCTGACAATCTTCCCCCGCCAGCCTTTTTAAAAGTATCTTTCAAATACGATCGAATTGGCACGATCCATTGTTCTTTTAGTACTTTATTATTATTTTTATTTTATTGTTATTTTATTATTTGCCGAGTCCCAGGATCACTCATCATCATAATTTGACCAAACTAACGTCCTGTTCCTGGTACCCGTATTATTATATCATGGAACGATTTTTTTAATAATACAATACTATAGGTACAATGCAATATATTCAATTCATATACGGATCTTTTTTAAATCTACAAAAAATTCGTTGACCTTAAAATTACTGAGATTTCACACATTCCAAAAGGGCATGTTATATAAATATATGTATTTTTATTAGAGTTTCCCCTTTAGTTGAGGGTTCTTACCGGACCTAGGAGTCATACCGGACTTTAGACAGACGTGACTCGATTACTTACAATGTTACGCGTGGTTTTTGCGATTGTTCCAATTGGTTGGGGACGTCACACGTATCTTTTGGTTCTAAAAACGCTCAAATGTACGTCATAACAAATGAAAGTAGGCGCACGTCGGAAGATCATCTTCTGCGTCTGTGGATTGGTGTTCTTGTTAGTAAATACAATTTTAGGTGGACGTTATTAGGACAATACGCATATAAATTAACACGCAGTCATCCCTGGTCATTAATAGAACTGTCAGAAGGAATAATCGTAAAGCTGGATTTACGCAATGCAACAAGTCAACAACAGATATGGTAGAATATGGCCAGAATAACCTTCTGACAGTTATTTATTACTCACCAGATTATTGGATGAGTTATAACATGCAAATATTTACAAACAAATGTGGGCCATTTGAGGTCTTAAACATTGCCCCGTTTACTTAGCCTATACATTCTAAATAAAGGCCCACATTATAAAGCACTACATTAAAATAGTGGTAGATAATACATAAAACCTCAAAAAGATGTTTCACAAACATTTTTACAACTAAAACTACTACTTATTAAAACATACTAAAGAGAGGTGGGGCCATTCCGCCCCACGTGTAATCTATCCTACTTTATTTACCGCCCTAAAAACCCTGCGTACACTGTTACTGTATATTATCAGTAAGGAGGAGAAAAGCCTTCAGGCAAAACCTCGTGTATAATAGAGCAGGGAAAAGCGTCACAGAAAAAGTACATATACCATATCACACACATGTATTCACAAATCATGCTAAGAACAAGGAATCACACACTAATTACTGGTAGGAGGGGAGGGAGGTGGACAAAAATTGACGCTGAATTCTGACGAGTTCATACAACCGATAAATTCGAATATGGCCGCCGCCGGGACCGCTCTGACCTTTTATACCCTGCGCGGCGGGACTTCTTGTCTATAGATATCTACACACCTCCTCAATGGCAAGGCAATGTGGTGTGGACAGGTGGACACAGAATTTTGAAGAAGTCCTCCATTCACGTTTGTTTGCTGTTGGATAGGACACCAAACAAAAGGAAATCCTCAAGCGAGTTGCAGTATGCTGCAGCGTCATCTGACTGTCTTTGATGATTTCACTCATGAATAGATGAGTCCTCCATTGAAGAAGCCCTCCATTGACGCTTGTTTGCTGGTGGCTAGCACATCAGACGAAAGGAAATTTTCAAGCGAGTCGCAGTGCGCTGCAGCGTCATCTGACTGCCTTTGATGATTCCCTTATTGACCTAATTACTTATTTATAACGGACAAGAGGGGGCAAGGAGAAAAGAGAGTGTTTATGGGCGATTCAATTCTGAGAAAAACAGAGAGTGTTTATGGGCGATTCAATTCTGAGAAAAACAGACAAGACTATATGCGAGGGGAAGGGCGTTGTTGTATGTCTACCGGGGGGTAGGATAGAGCATATGACCGAAAGTGTAGAGAAGGTATTGGGGCATGGCAAGGGAGGGTCTATACTAGTACACATAGGGACAAACAATGCAGACAAGGAGGGAACAACTGGGATAGTTCAGAAGTACAGACATTTAGTGAGGATAAGAAGACAAGAGTGGAACAGGTTGTTCTCTCAGGAATTGAGCACTAGTTGAGCAGATGTGTGAAGAAGAGAGCGTGGGATTCATAGATTTATGGGGGTATTTTGTTGGGAGAGAAGATATGTACATGAGAGATGGCCTCCATCTAAGTGGAAAGGGGGCAGCAGTATTCTCAGAGAATCTGCTGCGATCTGTTGACAGTGGGACAGGTTGCATCTATTTAAACTAAATTCGCAGGGGGGACTCGCAGAGAAGCCTGAAACTGGAGGCTTAGATAAAGACAGCACAAATAATTCAGCAAAGAACAGTCTGGAAAACTGTTCTGAAGCTGGATATAAATGTGTTTGTTTAAATGCAAGGAGTATAGTAAACAAAAGAAATGAACTAAACATGATGGTAGAAGATATTGACCCTCATATAATAGGTACAACCGAATCCTGGACCACCACCGATATATCAGATGCCGAATTGGGACTGACAGGATATGTAATGTTTAGGAAAGATAGAATAGGAAGAAGGGGAGGTGAAGTTATTTTATATATTAAAGCATCTATCCAGGCTTATGAAATAAAATTAAACAGAGAAGCAGATTGCGAAGAAACTCAATGTTAACGGTTGGATTAGTTTATCGAAGTCCAAACATAAGCATAGAAGAGAATGAAAACATACAAACCGCTATAAGGGAAGTAAGCAAACGGGACTGTGTTATTATGAGGGATTTTTACCATGGGCATATAAAATGGAAATCCCTACAGAGTATGGGTAGTGAGGACCACAAGTTTTTAGTTTTAGTACAAGATAGTTTCCTTTCTCAACATGTGCTAGAACCAACCGGGGAGAGAATGTGTTAGACATAGTTTTGTCCTCACAGAATGAATTAGTTGACAATGTCAGGATATGTGAGCCACTGGGGAATAGTGATCACAACCAGATACATTTTACCATCAAAGTAAAATCAGAAAGGAATAGTAAAAAGCAGCATAGGAGAAATTTCCACAAAGGAGAATATCAGGACATAAGGAAATATTTAGCAAAGATAGACTGGAATAACACACTGAAGAATTAGACAGCAACAGAATGCTGGAATATCTTAGAGTGAAATTGAATGTATCATCGTCAAATTTGTTCCCTTAAAAAACACGGGAAACGGTCCAAAAAGAAACACTTATCGAAAGAAGCCATTAGAAAAATTAAGTATAAACAAATGATGTGGAAGTCATATAGACGTACTGCAAATGACGAAGACTACAACATTGATAAAGAAGCACTAAACCAAGCTACAGCTGAAATTATAAATTCAAAGAGAAGCTATGAACAACAATTAGCTCGTACTATAAAACATGACAGCAAGAGTGTTATGCGTATGTTCGAAGCAAACAGAAAGTTCAGGATAAGGTCGGTCCTCTAGAAGATAGTGCTGGAAATATAATATCAGAAGGATTCTTAATGGCAGAAGACCTGAATGAGTATTTTAGTTCAGTGTTTACAAGAGAAGACACTAGTTCACTGCCAGTACCAGAGGCTAAATTCAAGGGGGCAGAATCAGACTATTTAAGACAGTTAATTGTAATCCCAGAAATGGTAGCTAAGAAAATTAGGGCTATGAAGGATAATAAACCCAAACTACTATTGGAAATTGTAGAACAAATTAGCATACCGCTTGCAACAGTTTTCAACTTGTCATTAGAAGAGGGAGTGGTTCCTTTAGATTGGAAAGAAGCAAACATTATACCGTTATTTAAAAAAGGTTCGAGAAACAAGTCAAATAATTAGAGACCAGTTAATTTAACATCGGTGATTTGTAAATTATTAGAAAGACTAATTAAAGATCACATGGTGGATTTTCTTGTTAAACATAACTTGATAAACCCATCTCAACATGGGTTTCTAAAAGCGAGGTCATGCTTAACAAATATGTTATGTTTTTTAGAAGATATCACTAAGTGGGTAGATGATGGATCACCAGTAGATATCGTCTACTTAGATTTTCAAAAAGCTTTCGACAAAGTGCCACATCAAAGATTACTGCTTAAACAAAAGGCCCATGGCATAGGAAATGGTATAATTAACTGGATAGAAAAATGGCTGATTGACAGAAGACTATGGGTAGTTGTTGATGGGTAGGCTTCAAACTGGAAATCAGTTTTGAGTGGGGTTCCACAGGGATCAGTACTGGGACATATATTATTCTTAATATATATCAACGATTTGTACGATGATATAGCTAGCAAGGTGTTGAAATTTGCAGATGATACAAATGTGTTTAGAAGGATTAAAAGTGATGGAGATAGACAGCATTTACAAGATGATCTTGACAGGTTGATCAAATGGTCTGAAAAGTGGCAAATGTTGTTCAATTTTGGGAAATGTAAATGCCTTCACACAGGACGTGGGACCGAATATGTAGAATATACAAAGGGGGGAATTGTACTAAGTACTACTGTAAAAGAAAAAGACTTAGGGCTGACAATTAGTGCTGACGTGAAGGTTTCAGAGCAGTGTGGAATTGCAGCTTCAAAAGGAAATCAAATCCTTGGATTGATTAGGCAACATATAGCATATAAAGAAAAAGAACTAATAATACCGCTTTACAAAACAATAGTTAGGCCTCATTTAGAATATTGTATACAAGTGTGGAGGCCATATCGCAAGAAGGACATCGATTTGCTAGAAAGAGTACAGAGGAGAGCGACTAAAATGATACAAAAACTGAGGGATCTTAGTTATGAAAAACGCGTAAAAGAATGTGGTTTAACAACACTAGAGACCAGGAGATTGAGAGGAGATCAGATCAGATAGAAATATGTTTTTTTCAGTTATGAAAGATAGAAAGACTAGAGGACATGAAGTTACATTAGTAAAGGAGCAATGTAGGGAGTGTGTAGACGTAAGAAAGTTCTCATTTTCACAAAGGACTGTGAATGAATGGAACAGATTATCTGATGATTGTGTGATTGCTAGTAGTGTGGATGTTTAAAAATAAAATCGACACATACCTCAGAAGGGCTGGATATATGTAGATAAAAGGGTTGGACTCTCGATAAGCCAAAGGGCTTCCTTGTCCACCTGCCATCTAGAGTTAATTCTGTGGATGGCAATCTTATTAAATCTTGTAAAAGATAGGTAAAAAATCTGTACATAAGAAATTGTTTCGTTATATCGGTCAATTCGTTGTATGCGTGTTCGTTATAAGCATGTTGCACTGTAATACGCTAATGTTAGAGTAGTCGAGTACGAATAACTGCATCTCTTTCGAAGAGTCGAAGTTCACTCGTCTCTTTCTATCTTAATTCGCTTTTTATCTACCAATAAGCGAAATATTCCAGAAAACAAATTGATAGAAACCCTATTTATAGTTATCTACATGCGTTTTTTAATATCTGTTTCTGCATTTCACGAGGGCTGTTTTCCTACCTGAGAGAATTGAATGGTGATCTCGAGATGGCCCCGCCATAATGATGATAATAATTGTCCTAGGTTGTGGCTCCACGGGTACGAGTAAAATAGTTGAAACAACTGTTCACTCTCGTATTAAGTCCAGTCCTGTTGTACACAGATGCTCTCTTCTCTCTCCCTTTCCCTCTCCCTCCATCCCTCCCTCTCCACCTATCCCTCCCTCCTTCACCCCCTCTTCCCTCCTCGTCTCTGACTATCTCTCTCTCCCCTCTTCCTCAGTCTCTTTCTCCCTATCTCTCCCCTCCCTCCTTCCGTATCAATTAATAACGTGAGTTGGGAACTTTCCATACACTACCAACCACGCCTACGCCCAATGCCTTTGAGCATAACAAATACGGATGTCTTAACAAGTATACAGTTAAAATTCCAATCTATAGCCGAGTTAAACTACAATATCAATGGTATTTAAGAAACTGCATGTACAACATGAACAACATCGACTTATTTAATCATGTTTGCAACTGTATATGCCAATTTGGCATTTGATACGTTATTGAATAAATTATGCTTTTGTCAAATTAGCAAATAATAATCATGACATGCGGACATGATCGTCCGTCTTTTGCGCCGTTTTATCTAATATTTGTATATTATATGAAAACAGTTCAAATAGAGTAGAAGAAAGTGATGTCTACTGTATCGAGCATGTTGACTGACTGGACATTTTTGTTTTAACAGATGGACGACCCCAGAATGAACAGCTGGAGTAGCTAGCTACAACTGATCAGCCGCGTTCTGCGCCAATGCAGTTGTAAATTATCCACAAGAGGCGCCACTTGTTATTTCAGGTAGCCGTTATTAGTTAATAAAATTCTGGTGATTGCCTTAAACAAAACCTTGAATTACACAGTCCGTCGCACTAATGCGCCACGTCGTTATTCAGTGTACGGAAGTCATCAAACAGTAATTCCGAGCTAGCCTTGGTTTGAAAATACGAAACACTGTGGTTTTGTTTACACCTACCACACGAGGTGGCGACACCATGTCTTGTCGTCCCGCTTCAAGCGACCCGTCGCCATTCTCTGCGCAAGGGATCCTCGCAAGCCAGGGCTGTTTGCCATGCAAAACTAGCCTTGGCTGATCCCCTACGTGAAGTGCGGAAGTTAGCTGAGTCAAACTAGTAAGTGACTTCGCCAGTCGCAATTGCATCACCCGTAAGAACAGCGCAAATACCCGCCCCAATTTGAAGACGGATAAACGACTTCTGGGAATCCCAATATATAATGTAATGACCCGTTCGCCCATTAGCACGAGCAGCTGAGCGGTATTGTGTATTCGAATAATTGCTTTTACTTCCTAAACATTGCATGTAACATGAGCCACGGTTGGTTGAAATTATTTTTATTATGACCACCAGACCTGAGTAGATCTAGTGAGCGATTTCATACGCTGGGCTTAAATTCAGAGTTTCGCAAAGCGATCTGCCAGGGGTACTGCTGGCTGGGACTGACGTAATCAGCGGCAGCGATCCTTGGCGCGCGAGGATGCGCAAGGGTCGACTCCCTCTTTACGTAGCGTAGGCGCATCCAGGGGGCACGTGCCCCCTGTAGACCTTTGGAATATTGCGTGCCCCAGACCTTATTGAATGGGCCCCCGTTTAGGTTACAACAAGCTGAAGTTACGGTGGCGGAGCGGTGAAAAAAATGAACAGCACCCCTGTCCCCGTCTTCCGATGTCATCAGTCCAGCCATCTGAGAAGCGGAAGAGCTGAAATGGCTGCGGCGGCGAAACACCAGCAGAGTCGTGTGGAAGTCCGGCTCAGACCACCGAACATCAATTTGCGTCGGCCACCAGTGGAGGTTTTTAGGCGCCTCTAGACTACCCTCTCTGTATCCACCCCTGCGAAGGGTGCTTCAATTGTTATTCAACAAAATATCCAGTCGTTTGCCTTAGTAAATAATAATGTTTCAACTCTTCAACGTGGACGAAACTAGAAAAGCTTTGTATTCACCTACGAATTATTTCAATGAAAATACTGCACAACTGCAGTGGACCATCACTATTCAGGTCATCCTTGGGACTGGATAAAAGTGACCTTATTAGAGGGACTTCCTTCACTTTTATGTTACTGAAACAATTTGGGACTGTTCTCGGGTGACCTTAATTGCGAGGTGGCTGTAATGCTAGTATGATCGTAAAATGAGGTTGGACTGTGCCGGTATCATGATTCTTGATCCCGGTTTGAGACAATTCAACACAGAAACTTTCCCTTTGTAGATGTTTATTTGATTATGTGTGATTATACCATTTAACAAAATTGCCACACAAACCAAGAATCGACATATCGCACATGATCAAACAAACAACTGGTTTAAGTGGAGATTTCAAACATTTGCCATCACCTAGACAGCCTTTATCATATGTCAATTTTATTTTAAACAAATATTGATACATTATTCATCACTACACGCCATGCTAGCAATTATAACTAGTTACATTCTGCGCAGTATAAAGAACAGCCGATTCCTATAACCAGCACCAGAGATGAAATTTACACAAACCTTATAATCTATCTGCACTTACTAATTAATTAAGAAAGCAAGCTGGAAATTTAAAACCTTAGGAATTAAGCAGGACACACACACATACGCACGCACGCACACACACACGAGAAGATTATATTTACACGTCATACAAGTAGACTAAACTAACAAGCACCAACCAGTACAATTCTAGTGCATAATATATAGTGCATATAATGATAGATAATTAATTTTATGGATGGTCTCATCTACACACATTTTGAACCATTTCTACACATTTAATCAAGTTTGTTTCTGTGTAAAGGTGTGTTCATTTACATTGTGTCTGCACGCAGTAGGCAACTGGGCACATGCATGTGATCTTCGTGTTGTGTCAGTCGGAGCATCTGTACGGTAGGTGAGCGAGCATCCTGGTTGTTTAACTTTCTCGATGAGCCAGCCTCAGACATCTGAAGAAAGAGTGATCAAAATTAGAACACGTACATAAACCATTAAACTATCAGAAAATTTTATTCGCTAAAAATAGCATGATTTAATAACAACAACGCTAAATTGTGTGACATTACCAGAAACCGGTTGTGTTGAGTAGTTCGTTATAAAATGTTATGAATACTTTCATTATTTCAACTAAACAAGTTGATAGGCGATCCGGAAAATGTCAATTCATGCTTAAACATCACCCTAGACAAAAAGGCAAAAATTAACTTAAAAACTTTTATAAATAATGCTTAAGAATGTTCTTGGTCAATATACAAAGTGTGGCCATTTTCATTGCCGAATCATGTTAAAAGGGCCCTGTATAGATTGCGCTATTCCACGGCAGAAGTATTTTGTTGGCCGACGCTTGGCGTCTGCGGCTATTTATAGAACAGTCTCGTGCAGGCGATATGTTTGCCATCGTATACTGTTATACATATACTGTGACAAACTAACAACACTAAATAAATAAATCCTTATCAACAACACAATCACAAGATGCAGCGCACGCTTGTCTTGTGTTCCCGACAACTAATGACGGCAAACATATATCGCCTGCACCAGACTGTTCTCTAAATAGCCGCAGATGCCAAGTGTCGGCCAACAAAATACTTCTGCTGTGGAATAGTGCAATCTATACAGGGCCCCTTTAACTAGTACAATGGACTTTATCTACATCTTCAAGTTGTATCCATTAGACATTGCCAATGTTTACGACACACTTACCGTGTCAGTCAGCAGACCTCTGCTACATCTGTTCCACCATTACAGGGATCCCTCCGTAGTAGGTAGGTTGCTCTGAAACATGAAACACTGCCATTAAGGGGATGCAAAATGACTCACTGACTGCACATCTGAACACTCCAACAGTTTCATTTACGACGAATTAGTAATTTACAAGATAGCAGTTAAAACGATATAAATGGAGAACATGTTATCATCATCACCTCTTATTATATCTGAAAATACACATTAGATTCCCTTCGAACATCTCTAAATCAACACGTTTGTTTATTATAAAAATAAATTTATTATTATCACCTTCCCGATATCCCCCACTTCCCAAGTATCCATCTCATACACACCATCCCACCACCCCTGTTTATTCCTCATTCCCTCCCCCTGTCCCCTCTCCCCCCACTCACCTCCGTCTTCCTCCGTATCCATGTCTTCTGTCCGTCGATGCTTCGGTCCCTACAACACAAACAACACACTGTCACGCTTCATAGCACAACGATATCACAACACCTGATCAGGCTTCATAGCACAGCGATATCACAACACCTGATCAGGCTTCATAGCACAGTGATATTCACAACACTGTCATGTTTCACACCACAGCAATATCACAAAATGTTCATGCTCTGTAGCACTGTGATATCACAACAACACCCTGCCGTGCTTCATAGCACAGCGATATCACAATAATACCCGGTCACGCTTCACAACACAGTGATATCACAACACCTGGTCATGCTTTATAGCACAGCGATGTCACAAAATATTGTTTGTTATGCTTCATAGCACAGCGATATCACAAAACATTGTTTATTATGCTTCACAGCACGGCGATATCACAACACCTTGTCATACTTCACAGCACGGCGATATCACAACACCCGGTCACACTTTATAGCACAGCGATATCACAACAACACCTTGTCATGCTTCACAGCAGAGCGATATCGCAACACCCGGTCACACTTTATAGCACAGCGATATCACAACAACACCTTGTCATGCTTCACAGCAGAGCGATATCGCAACACCCTGTCACACTTTATAGCACAGCATCACCATACTAAAAAGTAATGACATCTACCATATGTGGAACTACAACCCTGACATACTAGATGTACACCAGTTAGTAAGCTAAACATCCTATCGTAGCAGCCAGTCTGTCCTGCATAAAAAACTAGTGAAATAGTCAACATTTTCAGCATCAGTTAAAATTAAATTTAAAACAAAAATGAACACAAATAAATTTACCAACACCAGTTGAATGCCAAGTACTGTTTCTGACCTTCAGTGTACGTACTTTAAGGTGGTGTAGATTAGGAACAACAAAGAAAGACGGACTGTATGAAACCCCCCCCTAACAGTAACATCACTAACAGACACCGAACGACAGTGTGCAATAATACCACATTTTTCAGAGAATTTACTTACGAGCTGATTATCGGCATCCGAATATCCCCGTTTTCTGCCACGTTCCACGTGTTCAGTGGTGTCGAAGTTCAGGGAGGATATCGTCAATCTTTCCACTTGGCTGCACATGTTGCTAGCTAGGCTAAGGATCTGCCCGTATCCCAGCATCGCAACTTCGGCCTTTTGGACATACGTGTGATCGCTGTCAATGCTTCCCACAGAGTTGTGGCGTACGTGAGAGTGCACGGCGATGTCGTCGTCAATGACCTCATCTACATTGGGGTGATCTGCTAGTGACATGTAGTGGTCCAAGCTGGGTGTATGTACGTCCTCGCTTACTTTCCATCCTTGCTGCAGGCTCTCATTTCGTTCGGTGTCCAAACCCCAGTCCAGATTTTTGGTGAAATAATCAGACAGATCGGGTCCTGGGCTTCCGTCCAGCAAATTGTCTTCATCGCCTTCATTAAACATTCTGACGAGACCATCAAGTATGTCATCACCGAGTTCTCCCATCTTGCCATCATTCTTATCCTCCGTGATGATGGTGTTGGCAACGGCAAACTTGTTTTCGTTCTCTGTCGCCTTCTTTCCCAACAAGTCGTCGTCTTCGAGGAATTCATCGAGATTGTCCCGCAGCAACACAATGCTGCTGAATTCGTCCGTCTGGCCAGACACGAGGGGGTTGTGTTGGGTTGAGATGCCCAACTCCTTCATGTTCTCATCGCTGAGCAGCTGCTGTTTCTCCTAAACCAGAACAATGTCTTCATCAATGCAGTGATGGTTATGCATATGTTAAGAATTCTTTACCATGCGAAAAGAATAGTTTTATAACTTGTTGTTTACTGAATGTTTCAGAAAAGTATGCTGATTTTTGTACGAGTTTAGTTTGAAACTTTCCACATATGCAGCAGTAAGTATGGTAATCATTAAAACAAATTTACAACTTATAACATAACACATGTATTGTAATATCATAAAGACTTATGTAATGTATTCTTACATCATGTTTTAATTTGTAAACACCTCTGAATCTGCTTTGTAGAGATATGTGGTATCTAAATAAACTTCATTTGATTTGATAAACATGATTTCAGTTATGTATGGTTGTTAACTAAAAAACCAATGCAAAGTTAGTGATTGGTAATGTTATACTATTGAATATACATTTAGAAAAATGAGTCTGATGCCTGGAATATACTGTGTACATTGTAAACTAATAAAATAACATTTCAGAAAGGTATCAATATTAAGTTGTCATGTTTTATTAGACTGTATGATGGGAAATGCCTACCAGTGTCTGTATGAATGAAGCACTGTCCAGCTCGGTTCCTTCAACTACAAGAAACACTCACAAACTAAATCATAACGTACAACAAGTCTATCCAGTCTTGTTTCTCAAACTGCAGGACTTTTACAGCACACTACTGGCAGAACACAAGTGTAGCAAATATTACAACATGTATGATTAATGTTAGGAAAAATTACTCACACTTTCAAAGAAGGCTAGATAGATTTATACCAGTAATAAAATACACACTGTGTTCATAGTTGCAATGGAAGAATAAGCATGTTGGAGATATGCAGAAGTGTTAGGCATGTAGAGACGGATTTATTTGTGTGGGGGATTTCATGGCATTGTCTTTAAATTGAAAGTGACTTAAATATATTTGAAAATGATTTAAAAGCATTTAAATAGCAAAAACAAATCTCAAACATGCTGCATGCACATTTAAGCCATTCGTGCACTTGCATTTAAATGATTGCACCTGCATTAGAAAACATATTTACTGACATATAGAGAATGTCTTATGGGGACAAAACAATTTACAAGGTAAACCAAATAATGTGCTTTAGGGGGTAGATGAGGAGGTAAATAAACACTTTGAGAAGTTGCTTCAGTTTAAGCACACATTGAGCTAGACAGCCATTCGAGTTGTGACATTTATCTTTGAAATGATGAGTCCGTCTTTACAACTAGAGATCCATGTTAGACAAAAGGGGTGTTTAGACTCATTCACTCAAACACAAGAAGTCACACTGGGTTGTAATGACAAGCGTAGTTGATTAATTCAAGGGCCATACTCCTCGTGAAATGCCATATGTTAATAAACTGCCATATTTTAAAAAAACTACTTGTCCTACCCAGACCTAATTTTCAATGTATTATGTCTACACGGAAAGAAGGTCAAATACGAATTTAAAATAATAAATTTGTATAAAGGTAACCACAGTAACAAAATAATTCTTGATAATTCTGACAAAATGGTTTTCTGGAACATCCCGTATAAAAATGAGTTATTAGATTTCATTTTTGTTACGTATTCTACAAAATAATATATTTGTTAGACAGAATAACAAAATGGAAATACATGAATCAATTTTTAAATGACACGTTTCGCAAAACCACCAAATTTCAAAAAATTATGCAAATTAATTAAATTATGTAACAACTGGCTTTCTTTCAGATTTAACACTTCAAATTTGGTCGTGCTAAGACAAGTATCTACGTAACAACTAGTAACCTTCTTTTCAGACTTAAGACACTGCAAATTTGCTGACGGACATGTAGCTTCCAAGATATGACAGGCAATTAGAATACAACATTTAACGAGAAGTCTGCATCCTTAAGTTTGTTATGAAGAGACGCTAGTGCCGTTTTCTTACCCTCTTGCCTGACCCTCCTCTCAGCCCATTTTATCTCATTTTTCTCTTCAAGATCAGCTCACGTGGCTCACGACTTTTAGATACCATTTGGCTAAAGAGGAAGAGAGAGAAACGACTTTAGAATTTAGACATGAAAGGAAACCTCGTCCCCGGCACGCGCACATGAATAATTTTTCATCAGCCACGTCATTGTTCCATTCAATTAATTTTTCCGAATTGTGAATTGCGTCACTTGGCCAAAAAGCACAGGGAAGTAAGTGTGTATGTAGCTCTGCACCACGTGTTCGTGTTAATAGCTAAGTAGCTGTTTAATGTATGTTTATTACTGTTTTAAAGTATGGGGGCGTGCATGTGCAGTAGACATTAGAAGCAGTGTGTGCGATTTGTTCCTAGACGTACACCCAAACAGATTCACACCTTGGTCATTGTGTAGAACGTACTGATTAGCTAAACTGCAGACAAACAACATTTGGTCTACTCACCAATATCCAGTCATTTTACAGTGTACAATGTTTCAGTGGTTTCGTGCTGGCTGAACGGCATTAGAAGTGCATCACTTTAATTAAAAATAATCTATCAACTATTAGCTGTTTGCTACGCCATAATTTGAACACTTCTTTAATTAACGAAATGTTTCTAAGTGTTACTGCCACAATCACATCGCAGAAATGTGCTCATATTGGTCACTGTCATTTGAAGGCAGCAACAGAAAACTGTTGCAAAACCTATTGCTTTCAAAAGATAACATTCCTGATACCATTGAAAGCATTTTGCATGGCAATTACTTAGGCTGTCATACTTTATAACCTAGAAAGTAATGCAAAGATGAGATTTATGAAAAACTATTTGGACACAATGCGTAGACATATGTCCACAGTTGGATGAAACTTTTGTAAATATATTTTCTATAAAAACACTAACATTTGTTAGAAGCTGCACACAAAACAACAGTGATGGGCTTCTAATGATATTCAATGTTTCTGTGTCCTCATGTTACACATTTACTTCCATTTACAGATATAACGTACACACATAGCAGGGAGAATCCTACCTTCGAATTCGTGCCATTTTTGGTTGTGTTCTGGTGGTAGGGTGTTTGTAGTTTTCACAATGTCGAGGGTACATTCAAACTCATGCGCTTTCATCAGCGATTCTGTCACGCCAAGCTGATCAAACAGCCGGAACAGCACATCTGAAAGTATGCACACCTCATGTGTAATGTGCAAACATTGACCTAAGTTACCTCAACTGAACACAACAAAGGCCACAAAATCATAGTTCCTGCTATAGCATCCATTTCCGGTTGAGTAAATCTATTTACAGTTTTCGGGAAAATTACAAACTCGATAACAATAATACAAACAATTCTGTAGCACATGCATAGAATATCTAACAATAAGGTGACTTGTTTTGTGCCTAAATCCTCAGAAACCAAGTTTAGAGGGCATCAATACAAAATATCTAACTAAAATCAAGGTGTTTGTATGTTAACTATCTATAATAAGTTTGTGTTATCCAGTCACTCAGTAACACCGTTGGGTGACACTACGAAGTATGGATGAAGTCTATGAAGCATCGGAGACTAAGACTGTGACTAACATTATTGTGTACTCTGTGATTGGAAACTTATATTATCAATTCGTAACACTGTGATAGTAATGGCATGATTAACCAATATGTACATCACTAAACGTAAAGCTTTAAATGTACTAATATTTTTGTGTTAAAGTGTGAATTTTTACCACATGAATTTCCATTTGTGGACAAATGAAGGTTATTGTATTGTATCGTATATAATGACTGCTTATATGTAATATGTATTACATTTAAATATAATTCTAAGCTGTCCAAAAACAAAAACAAATTTGGTTTATTTTGGAATTCAAAAACATTCAGTGTGTGAATGCATGCAGTGTTCAGTCTGTAGGTTGCGGGTTTCCCACACAAGATCAAATATTATTTCAGTGACGGCTATTACAATGTAATCAAGTTGCAACTGCGACATGAAATTGCAACTGGATGGTCTCAAGACAGTCTGAATACTGAAATGACAGTGTGTAGTCGGACATGTAATTTTTTTTTAATGTCAGCTGTCCAAAAATATAAACTAAAAAGAAAACTAATTATTTGTGTAGATTTTTAAGGTGTCAGAAAACAATGTTTTAATACATGCAGTAATTATGGTAATAGTGGGAAAAATAGCTACTCCTCCAGGGAGGTAACGATATCTTGATTCACCTTCTGAAACTTACTGACTGGTCTTTGTGTTTCAATTTATATATGAGAATCTGTCTTACATCTACAAAAGTACAAATTTACATTTCAAGAAAATGCTATTCACCTCAACCTTAATTACGAAATGACCCACAAAAATGACAAAACATCTCAACACTGCTAGCAGTTTGCGTAAACATCCATAAGTAACAACATTAGTTTTAACATCTGACATCTTGATGATTACCTTTGGCCACATTCAGCACCCCGATGTCGCTGTTACTCAGATGCAAGTTGTTCTGTATAGATTGCAGCTTTTGCTTGATACGTTGCAGACAGTCTTCGAGTGGGTCCCAGTTGTAATTGTTGTCATCGTCATCGACTTCCACGGGACTTCCTTCAACTGTGTCCTCAGGCTCCATTGACACCTCACTCTCTTGGATCGGTCCCATTGTAAGGTCCATGGCCGTGTTACCAGTTCTCTGAAACACACAACACTCTCCCTCACATCACTGTCTCCAGACACGTGTGACACGTCCACTTTTCATCTAAAACATCTGTGAAAATATCACAATATTTGTGGTGCCATTTACTTTCTTAAGTTAAAAGGAGGCAGGCTGTTCCTCGTATTTTACTTCGTAATTAATGTTTTTCAGAGTATGATAGATATGTTGAAGGTATACTGCCCGCCAAATTGTGTTTAGTAAGCCCGTAACAATGTTCACATTTTGAAAGTTTTCTGTCCAGTTTCAAAAGAAGATTTATTAGCAATATTGCCCAATGTTCAATGATTTCCAATTTTCTCATGTTCAACATAGCTAATTCAGCAGACTTCCTGTTACAAATTACGCTAATTCTGGGTAGAGGAACTGGCTGCGTCCTGTTAGCACAAATGAGAAACCTTCGACTTTAATCAATACATGACAACATTTGTTGATTTTGACTGTCTGATTATGGTATGTGGCGACTCATAATAACTAAATCAACATCGACAGGTAGCCACCAAAATGTAGATTTCTACAGCAACAATAATTCTGCAGTAACGAATCACCGGACTCCTCCAAATCTCAATTATTACAAAAATGGGCCAACAGGCCCTGAAATCCTTTGGAGTTTGGGGGGCTCTGGAGGCGTTTAGAATGATTCATTCAAATACACATTTCTTGTGTATAGTAAGTGGCACTACCACATGAAATGTCTGTGCAAAATCAGAGAAAAAGTTACTGAAATATTTGCACTATAACAAAAGTTACAAGAATTTAAACAGGGCTCCCGTTAAGAATTAATTATGGAGAAGTCCATTTTAAAGTCGAGAGTCATTATTCACATGAAAACAAAATTAAACATGGTATAACAAAATATTCATTGCTATAAGTGTTTCTTAGTCACTTGGTACACAGTGACGCTGTATCATACAATAACAATACTTAACACAGTGGTACTTTATTTTGGCGATATAGGAATTGCAATTAAAATTTAGGATACCATAATGACTGTATGTATTGAAACACTTTATGTTATTGGGCATCCTAAAATATACAAAAATAATAATTTTCTCTACTGTAGGTTTTCAGACAGAATAATTGTTGCGTCCACAGACATACAGTCCATAATTACTAAATATGTTTGGACACAATGTTTTCGGACACAACAAAATCTTTTGTGAACTGTACGTTTTTAGACAACAGAATTGAATTACCTTTAGGTGTTTGAACACAGTCATTATAGCATAGAGGAAAATATAGGAATGCTGGGTATCACAACTTCTATGCGAGAGATACGATTAAAGAGATCTGCGTGCTTACCCGGTAGACCTTCACAAGGTATTCAACGACTAAAGAGATTTGTGTGCTTACCCGGTAGACCTTCACAAGATATTCAAACATCTGCATGAGGACTTCCTTCTTTGGCTTGCCCTGGTCCCCCTTGTTGTTGGGATCCAGGAACGGTATTTTTGAGTTCCATCCATTGGGAGGTCTATCCCACAGCCCCTTCACTGAGAACAGAATATGGCACTCATAAACACAACTGTCAAATAGATATGGACTTGTAAATTATATTGGTTGTAAGATATTGTGTTTGTATTATACATAACTACACTGGTTAGGAGTGAACCACAGACAAGTAGCACCCTTCTGTTCACCCCCTTTCCATCAACTCTGTAATGTTTATTATATTTTTACACATTGTAAATATTGTATTATAGAATGATAGAATATGTACTGTTGGAAATCAATTACTGAAACAGAGGCCTGTTAACTGTCAACATATATCTGTTTGCACAGAGCATACGGAAGATGGGTCAATGCATGGGTACTAATAATAAAAACGTTGGTCGCGTGTCAATTGCATAACCATCGTGATTGTATCAGTTTGTCGTTTTAACAAATACCTGATCAAATTCTTCATAAGATCCTTATGTGCTAAATGTCTAACACCTATACTTTCAAATGTCTGCCAACTGTTAGAAAAGTTGTTTTGAGTGAAGAACTTATGAAAATAGACCAATGAAATCCAAATATCGTAAATAGGTCAAAACGATGCATCCTATACGTTCTGCATTATGTAAATTGCTCAATGGCCAGAGTGTGCCATGTGAATCAGAGCGAAATCAGGCAGTGTATTAAAATAGGCCAAGAGCATTAGAACACCAGATTTCAGTGACATGATTTTTGACCTGGCATGAATTTTCCAGTCATGCGTATAAATTATGCCCTTTGCATGTACTGTGTCATAACACTGGAAATAAACTATTGATTAATTGATAGTATCTCCTGAATTAAAATATTTTGTTAATTTTTCCGAAAATTAAAATAAAAGTTACGATATGATTGTGTATGATTACAATGTTTTCATGTTATGCAGAAATGATATGTTAGTGACCTTTCTTCTGCGTTGGCTGGTCTTCCTTCATGGCGAAGCATCGCAGGATGAAGGTAGGGATGATGTGGCGCAAGTCCTTCACGGGAATGTCCCTCCGTCCTTTCTTCACGCGGTTCGTGTGCCACGTCATGAACTCTTGAATCTTCATGTCATCCTCGTCATTCACGCCTGACAACATGCAACGCTTCTACAGCGACCAGCAACGTCTCATGCCAAACCAAATATTGTTGTTACAGAAAGAATGATGCACTGCATATAAACCTTTCTACAATGACCAGCAACATAAGATGTAAGACCCAACATCGTTGTTACAGAAAGAATGATGTACTGCATACAAACCCTTATACAACGACCAGCAACATCTGATGTCGGACCCAACACTGTTGTTACAGTAAGAATGATGCACTGTATATAAACTCTTCTACAACAACCAGCAACATCTGATGTCAGACCCAATATTGCTGCTTCAGAAAGAATGATGCAATGATGTAAACCCTTCTACAATGACCAGCAACATAAGATGTAAGACCCAACATCGTTGTTACAGAAAGAATGATGTACTGCATACAAACCCTTATACAACGACCAGCAACATCTGATGTCGGACCCAACACTGTTGTTACAGTAAGAATGATGCACTGTATATAAACTATTCTACAACAACCAGTAACATCTGATGTCAGACCCAATATTGCTGCTTCAGAAAGAATGATGCAATGATGTAAACCGTTCTACAATGACCAGCAACATCTGATGTCAGACCCAATATTGCTGTTTCAGAAAGAATGATGCAATGATGTAAACCCTTCTACAATGACCAGCAACATAAGATGTAAGACCCAACATCGTTGTTACAGAAAGAATGATGTACTGCATACAAACCCTTATACAACGACCAGCAACATCTGATGTCGGACCCAACACTGTTGTTACAGTAAGAATGATGCACTGTATATAAACTATTCTACAACAACCAGCAACATCTGATGTCAGACCCAATATTGCTGCTTCAGAAAGAATGATGCAATGATGTAAACCCTTCTACAATGACCAGCAACATCTGATGTCAGACCCAATATTGCTGTTTCAGAAAGAATGATGCAATGATGTAAACCCTTCTACAATGACCAGCAACATCTGATGTCAGACCCAATATTGTTGTTTCAGAAAGAATGATGCAATGATGTAAACCCTTCTACAATGACCAGCAACATCCGATGTCAGACCCAATATTGCTGTTACAGAAAGAATGATGCACTGTATACAAACCCTTCTACAATGACCAGCAACATCCGATGTCAGACCCAATATTGTTGTTACAGAAAGAATAATGCACTGTATATAAACGCTTCTACAATGACCAGCAACATCTGATGTCAGACCCAATATTGTTGTTACAGAAAGAATGATGCACTGTATACGAACCCTTCTACAATGACCAGCAACATCTGATGTCAGACCCAATATTGCTGTTTCAGAAAGAATGGTGCAATGATGTAAACCCTTCTACAATGACCAGCAACATATGATGTCAGACCCAATATTGTTGTTACAGAAAGAATGATGCACTGTATACAAACCCTTCTACAATGACCAGCAACATCTGATGTCAGACCCAATATTGTTGTTACAGAAATAATGATGCACTGTATACGAACCCTTCTACAATGACCAGCAACATCCGATGTCAGACCCAATATTGTTGTTACAGAAAGAATGATGCACTGTATATAAACCCTTCTACAATGACCAGCAACATCCGATGTCAGACCCAATATTGTTGTTACTGAAAGAATAATGCACTGTATATAAATGCTTCTACAATGACCAGCAACATCTGATGTCAGACCCAATATTGTTGTTACAGAAAGAATGATGCACTGTGTATAAATCTTTCTGCCTTCTTGTACAACAAGCGATACACAGTACACTCATAAACCTTCTACAGTCAACACCAAAACATATTTTGTTTAGAAAAAATAAACACACATAACCAGAATGCAGTTACAGAAACCAAATTTATACTTTTCTTATAGTATACAGACCTGTTTTTATATATCTTGGATAGGACTGGATTAAACAGTCGTCCGTAAGAGTCTATCTTGTCATATTTTGACAAGTAAATAATGGTCTTCAAATAAGTAATCTTCAAAAAAGGTATATTTTCTATGCCACACAATCAATCCTCTGTCTCCAAATGAGCAACAACCATGGATCTGCTAACATGTTTCAACTCCAAAACTAGTCATATCCACAACTAACTATACTGCACACATGTTACAGGTCTTAACATGTTAGTGGATTACTTGACACAAAAGAAACATACCATTTGTGGCAGTGTGCTGTGAACCTAGTGTAGTCACCTTCGTTCTCTGTAAACAGATTAAACAGGCCAAATATAAATAGGATAACAATAGTGAAGGTTGCGTAAGTGGTGTGTACCATAAACTAAACCCATAATGAAATGTTACATTTCTGCTGAATCAGGTAAAAGTGGCATTTTACATTCACAAGTAGATGGCAGGAGAATGTGAAATGGCATGGAAGACAAGAGACGGTAAATTATTATTGTAATACACAAGTTTAATAAATTTATAAAATCCCCTCTACAATTTCTACAAGACTGCAGGACACAATCCACAGCATTTATTCAGTTTGATACAATTCATATGAAGTGGTGCATTTCCTACATATGTATGTCTATGACTAGTTTGGATTTATTCGAGTATCCAAAATGTTGTTCCTACGCATTCAGATTACGAAGGTCTTGTTCTCAATCTCACAAATCACAACAACCGAGAACTATCAGCGAAGAAGAATTGCTTCAATAAGTGTGCAAACGTCCACAATAGGTACCCATAGCACAACAAACTTGGTTTGCAAATCACAGAGAGCTGATCAATGTGATAAAGTTCATCCTATGATCTCTGAATAAATGACACCACTGCTGCTCTTTACAAAGACTATTTTTAGTGATCATGAGTCACACCATTCCCTGCACTGGAGCCAGCAAGGCATGACCGTTGGCCTACATATTTACTGGTGCGGAACAGAACGGATTATATGACATGTTGAAACATGACCAATTATGGCAAACCAGAATTCAATGCAGCAACCATTGAACTAATGAGTGTGCATGCAAAATAATTTTAGCCTGACCACAAATAGTTTACCAAGACTTTCCCTACAAAATGTGTAATACTTAGTTTTCGACGACATTCCCAACACAGTTTATAAGGAGTCTTGAAAAACTATTTATGATCATGAAGATGAAAACCTTTCCGTTTACAACTTATTTAACCCTTTCCATGCATTCAGAGCATGTTTATAAGGATAGCTTTCGGGTTGAAACGAGCGTCAAAATGAGTTATTGTGCGATATTCCGATGTAATACAAACACTAGTTATCATAGAGGAACAAGCAGTTATCTTACGGTTCAGCATAATTCCAATTTTATTCAAAACAATGAATGTGAATGGGCCTACAAGTCGACTAGGTTTCGTCGAGCTTGGGCTCGTTTTCAGAATAGTTATATCGAATGCAACCAACGGGAGATAATCTACACCAATAAACATACACAGCAAACATATATTAATTGTATCCAGCTATAGAAAGTAACGTGTATAATCTCATATCACCAGAATATTTATATATGAAGGAGTTGTGTACAATTTATCATAACAACTTAAATCATTCAGTGAGTTTCCGTTGGCCCCGGTAGCTCACTTGGTAAACACATTGGTTTCTTGTAATTTATTTTACAATCGGGCGACGCCGGTTCAATCCTGACACCAAACCCTTTGATCGATACCACGTGATCGCCTAGCTCATTAAATTTCTATTTTCCGTGGGAATCGTTACACAGACGGGTTTAAAATCGAATTGATGCTACAAATGTAGCTTTTTTAATGTTCTCAAATGTTACATAACAATGTTAAACTTTTTGGACACGTGGAAAACAGATTTTAGCTAATGCCTTGTTTTGATTTCCTTTAAAAACCTGTAAACCCTGTACATGAAAACACAGAAATGATAGTAGAATGTAGCTAAAAAGACAACATACACCAGACCAGCAATGTCTGAACATAAGGATTGTTATTTATTAAGGTTTTAACAATTACTGTCTTTAGAAATGTCCAACTCTTGTAGTGAAACATGTTTGTGAATGTCTGCAAAATGCAATTTAGATTAGAAGTGAGTCTGTAATTTGGAAATGCTGTGATTTGTTGTTAAACAACTAATTTTTTACGGTCTAAGTATACCCAACCATTACCAAAATAACTGTATAATGCAGCAACAATTGGCAGTAAACTTCTGTGAGCTTCCAGAATGTCTGCAATTCCCAAGATTTCTAAACCACACATCTTGAAACATTACACTGAAATAGGATGTGAGTTTTAAAGAGAAAGAGACTGGGAGAAACTAAGGATGTGAGTTTTAAAGAGAAAGAGACTAGGAGTAAACTAAGGCACAAACTGATCTTTCACTACCATGTAATTTTCCTTCATAACATTTGGGAACAAAACCTTTGGATGAAGACACTTTAAAATGACAAATAAATGCCTGAAAACAAATACATGGTTAGGTGACCTCATTTGAACTGTTTTTCATAATATACAGAACACAATTCTTCAACATTAAAAATAACAAATATGGTTTAACCATAATTTATCTAATACTGTATAAGTATAGTCCTCTTATAAGTTGCAGTGAACATAGGAGCTCTTTCATTGAGTTATATAATAAGTACGGGGCATAATTAAAATAATGAAACCAACATTTAGAACAATGAGCACAAACTACATTTGTATATTAATTGCCACTTGTACTAAATTTTGACTTGATGTGACCCAGTAACTATAAATGTTACACACATGTTTGATCAAACATTTTAAATAACTTTCAAAAATATACCAGTACGTGCTCAAACAGTTTGAGAAAATTGGTTCAACGGTTACCTGGTAATGTCCTAGCTTGGTTCCATTGACTGCTGTCATACTGGCGGTTATATTCGTTGTCTGTTCCGTTGAATATCTTCTCACAAACAGCTTTGTTGACTCAGTTATTTTTTCTCCACCAACAGCTGAGGTAACCAAAACAAACATTTCATGTTAGACCGTCAAATCAACCCATCGTAAATACGCATATTTTTAGTAATCTAGTCACAAAATAAGACATTCTAGCTGCAGCATTCCACTGTGGTAATGTGATTACACATTACCATATGTATGGAGTGTGCCCAATGTGCAATCAACGTAACCATATGTGCCCAGCCATGTCAACAACATTCAGGTGTCCCATGGGAACCAGTTGATAGCATCTAAGCTTAACCCAAGGCACAATACATAGACGCCATGTAGTTCCTTTGTGTAGCACTCCTCAATACTAGCCTCAGCTATAGTGCTACTGCTAGATGTTTGTGTGACCCGGTTACATGTGACTGCTGCATGAGTCATGTACCTAGCTAGTCTGATCGGAGTTGCTGACTAACATCCTGTTTGGAAAATCTCTACCAGGCATCATTTACACGAGTGCAGAAGATACCCAAGGCTCTGTAGAATATTGAACAACCCACTCTTCCAATTAATAGCTGTTTAAATTAATATTTAATTATAATGAACGGACACATTTCGACAGATTGTGGACCTTAGTCTAGCACGATGGATATACATGTCAAAACAAGCACCAGGGAACTATTTCACTAAGATATGAACTCATAAGGAATGTCCATCATTAAGCAACGATGTGTTAATTTTAAGGAGCTTTTTCATGACACACCAGTGAAAATGTCCCACTGGCGCACCCTGGTGTTGACAGTTGTCACTATACAATTAAGGAGCTAAATACATTTTAAAGAGCAAAATATGGGTTATGAGCTCAGAAGAATGATAGTGAAACAGTCCCCAGCCCCTGGTAATTGCTACATCCTAGGAGGAACATCCTGGATGAGTCACACCGGTCGAAAAGGTGAGATCTTAAAAAACAGTCAACATATATAAATAAATAATAAAATAAATAAAAGTACTCATATAGTGCCTGATCGATTGAAATTGCTCTCAGGCGCTTTACATACACACATAGTAATATTTTACATAAAAAGATGTCCAGCATACACACAAACATACACTCAGGTAATATATGTACACCAATACAAATTCACAATAGGTCCAGTTTTAACAGAAATCATTACCTAATTAAATAACACTTGTAAAACGCCTATAAAAGACCATAAGAAACATTCTTGGTGTCAATGACAAAGAAGCTCTAGGCACAGATTGGTCGGTGATTCAAACTGGTCAAGCATCGGGTCGTGTCTCAATATGTCAGCCGTCGGGAACTGTGAGATTTCACCAGAATCTCCCATTTTGAAAATAAACTGTCACTAAACCCCCGGTGTGATGTTGATGATTGTAGTTGAAAATTGTCAGATTGCATTAACTCTTGTACTGTCACTGTGCACAGACCCAAACATTTTCTTCTGTTTCCCTTTAGAAGAACATTATTTAAAATAAATGTTTTTTTTATAGTTTCTTTCCACTTCAACATGGAATGCAGGACATGGACATTATCATGGAATGTACACATTTTGTACACAAAGGATAAGGATCTATAAATAAACAGATAAAACAATACTGATTTATATCATATTTCTCAAGCTGGGTCAAGAATTCACAAATTGTGCGAAATGTTATTTTTTTGTTATGTTTTCTTTACAACTAAAATATACTTATATAATTTACACTATGTTGTTCATCGAGTGACCTATTAGGATAACTACGTTTTATAAAAAGATGGGCACTTGTCTAGTATCTGGGCCCACCTTCATTTCATCTTTATAACTACATGTTTGTGTACATTTGATAGCTCAGTGGTTTAGTTCCATCATTCAACATCATCCCAGGCATAGTTATATTACAAATACATTACATCTTAGGCTTAGCACACTTTTAAACCCAGAGACCGACCTAGTTTGTGTTAGTCTACGTTGTTGCAGCCGTGCGTTACCGCAATGAGCGATACCAGGGGATCCAGAGTCTGGGGGGGGGGGCGCACAAAAACCTCCACTGGCAGCCAAACCAAATGTAGTAGAAATTGTGTTGCTGTTGCGCCGCTGTAACTTGAGCCGCTATCTCGGCCGGACTGGTGATATCGAAAGATGGGGAGTGCTGTTGAATATTTTTTCGTGTCGCGTCACCATAACTTCACCTTATTATAACCTGAACGAGGGGACATTTCAAACATTCTAAGGGGCACGGTCGCCTGGGTCCATTATAAAATTTCTGTGGGCGTGCCAAATTTCTATGGTCAATGGGGGCACGTGCCCCCTGGATCCACCTATGGATATAATAGCGTATGTTGAGCCAAACCGGGTCGCTCTTTGGGCCTCAAAAGTGATGCAATATTTTTGTAATGCAAATATGCATGGGATAACGTTGACTAATGGCATTAACTCAATGATATATAAAATTTAAACAAAAATGTAGTTATAACGACAAAGTCTAGGTGGGCCTAAAATGAAATAAACAAATGCAATTGTGCACTGCCGCTCCCCAAATTCGCCAGTGTGATATATGCTGGGTAAGTTAATGCATATTCTGTATAAGTTATTACCGGTTTTTCTGTCACTAAAACGTGTTCGGATGTTATCTATCTAGTCAATCAATGAGAAGTTTTCCTGCAAATTACGACAAATTTATAAATCTTAGTTTTACAATATGATCATCTTCATTATTGTGCATCCATAGTGTCTTGTGGTTGGGCGAAGGCCTCAGCATGTCGTTTCCAAATCTGCCTGTCTTGCGCTATCCCCTGCCAGATGGTAATAATAATAATAATATATTTTATTTGGTATAGCGCCACATCCAGTATTGTTCGTGGCGCTTCACAACATATTAAAATACATAAAAATCGTAGAATTGCAATAAATATGTATATTAATTTAAAATAAATATTAGTGGTAAAGAATAAAATAAATAAATACATACATATTGAATAATGTAGAATTTCTAAATAAACAAGTAAATAAATATCAGTTATTCATCAAAATTAAATAATATTGATAATAATCAATCTAGCACAATAACTATATAAAATTAATAATAATAAATAATTTAGTAAAACATTTGATATAAAATAGTTTACGTGAGGAATAATGAATAATCATTATACGAATACGATAACTAATTAAAATTGGTTTTAGTAGAGGGCAGTGTTCATGTAGAGTGGCACTAATATGAAACACAAAAGAAATGTGTCTTCAGACGACATTTGAAGCTGGCGAGAGTGTCACAGGTTTTAACAGCACTCGGTAAAGTGTTCCATAGGGACGCAGCAGCTACAGCGAACGAGCCGTCCCCAGCCTTGATACGAGTGCGCTTCACTTCCAACATGTTACTGCTGGCAGAGCGCAGTGCTCTTGCTGGTTGATATGGGTGCACGAGTTCACACAGGTACACAGTACCCTTCCAGTACTCGTCTAGTTCGTCTCTCCACCATCTCGCCGGGCAACCTCTAGTTCGTTTCCCTTCGTAAGGTCTCCAGGTTGTCATACGCGATGTCCATTGGTTTTCTCGTAGTCTGCTGATGTGCCCTGCCCAGGTCCACTTCTGTCTTCTTCTATCACGCCTATGACTTCTTAAACGTAACTATGCCTGGGATGATGTTGATTGATTGAACTCGACAGCATGGGATCCATCCACAGAGGAGAACATCAAGACCGTGGAAATGTACAATGACAAGCTGATCGCTTCATGAAGAGTGACTACCATCGACACAGCAGTGTAACAACCATGATCAAAAGTCTGAAATGGGAGACCATTGCGAGTAGGCAGGCTAATGCCAAGCTCATAATGCTCTACCGCATCAGGAACAAGTTAGTGGACATAACAACGACTTCACTCACCACCGCTTCAACTCATACCAGTGGCAACGCATATCGCTACTTCGACATTCACCCGTATCGACCCATACAAGCACTCATTCTTTCGAAACTCTAGCCACATATGTGTGGCTGATACAGAGTAGTTCTGAACTGTACATAAGAAGAATAACACACTGAGGTATCAAAGTTAGACAAAACTCAAGCTATATTATATTGCCCGAAATTGAGGTGGGACCGGATTCGACACAAATGGTTAAATTCCTAATATTTTGTTATGACACGATGTGTAAATCGGTAAAATTTATCCGCCGATGCGATGCAATTTTTAATTTGTGAAACAATTCTCATTCGCGCCAACTGTCTGCCATCTTTTTCTTATATTCTGGGTGGTGTTTCTTCCGGTTGCTTCCGGGTAGGTGCACTTCATGCTAGAATTCAGGTAAGGTTGATAAATAGTATTATAACCTAAGGCATTAAAGAGCGCACTAAAGCAAGCAAACAGAGATATTCAGTTAAATAATAATATAAGATCATCTGGTGCTCAGATAGAAGCACTCTTGCATGTCTTTTATACTAACAGGCATTTTCGGCAGGTCATTTCCCCAGAGTCGCCCTGGACTGAGTACAGACGCAGAGTTGCCTGTATAATTCTTCCACTTGACTTGTACTTTTTCACATACAGTCCTGCCTTCACGCACGTACTTCTCTAGTACATGGCACGTATATTCAACCACAACTAAGTGAGAATATATAAATAAAACAGGTAGGAAAAGATATAAGCATAGTGAAATATTCTGACAAGTAAAATAAAAAATTCAGCTGGAAACAACTTAAAATGGCAACTGCAAAACGGCAGAGGGGTGCAAGCCAAAGTACTCATGTAAATACATGTGATGTCTGCCTAAAAGATGTCAAGGGGAAACACAAAGCCCTGGCTTGTGAAATTTGTGAAAAGTGGTACCATATTGACTGCCAGAACATCTCCGAACAAGTTTATGAATTTCTTGTCAAAGAAGGAAGCAGTGTTCACTGGTTCTGTGATAAATGCAATGGAGCAGCAGCTAAAATCTACAAAATGGTTTGCGCTGTAAAGGTAAAACAGGACGAGATAGAGACTAAAGTAGACTCTGTGACTGAGAAGGTCGAGCTATTGGAAAGAACTATGGAAACAAAGATGGATGAAAAACTAACTCAACTGGAAAAGCGCAGAGCAAACCTAATCATATATGAGGTAGCGGAGCCAAAAAGCGAAGACAGCAAGGAGCGAAAAAGAGAGGACGAACGCAAAGTGGAATTACTATTTCAAAAGATCCAAGTGCAAGTAACCGACATAAAATCGGTCAGTCGACTGGGAAAGAAAAACGAAGGAAATGTTCGGCCAGTAAAGGTAGTATTAAGCAGTGAAAGCGACAAGATGACTGTCATGAACAGAGTTCAATCACTGAGGCGATCTCAACAGAAGGGTGATATCGAGATCCTGAAGGAAATACATATTGCCCCAGACATGACCCAGCGGCAAAGAGAGGAGAGAACTGAAGAAGGAATTGGAAAAGCGGAAGCAGGAAGGAGAAGATGATCTGACGATACGGGATGGCAGAATAGTCAGAAAGAAGCCTTTTCGTGGGCAGGGAGAGCCATCAGACAAGACAAGAACAGATAGAAAACACTAAACATGTGGTGAAGAAAATGCAAAAAAAAGAAACACTGAAAGCACATTCTGCACGTCCAATTGGAGAGGATGAGAAAGCACAGCAAACAGGAGCTGAACAAGGCTCCACACGATCTGCACCATCAGCACCGATTGCAAGCAAAAATTGTATATACACAAATGCAGATTCACTAATGAACAAGCTGCCTGAATTAAAAGCACAAGTGGCACAGTCACAACCAATGATAATAGGAATAACGGAGGTAAAACCCAAAAATTGTAGATACAATGTTGAGCCATGTGAACTTCACATTGAAGGATATGAATTGTTTTCTAATTTAGAGAAGAGTGGAAGGGGGGTGTGCCTGTATGTACAAAATTCATTTAAACCCACAGAATGTAACATAAATGATGTTATATGTTTTGAGGAGTGTGTTTGGGTGGAGGTAAAATTAGATGGGAAAGACAAAAAAGATAAACTACTTGTTGGATGTGTATACCGCAGCCCCAACAGCAGTGATGCCAACAATGAGAAGCTATGCGAGCTTATACGCAAGTTAGACGACACGAACGCGTCCCACATATTAATGATGGGAGACTTCAATTACCCAAATATTAACTGGATGGACGATGCAAATATTGATGAGAGAGCGTGCAGAACAGAGAAGCAGTTCTTAGAAAGCACAAGAGATGCATTCCTTATACAACACATCATGGAACCGACACGCTACAGATTAAACCAAGTCCCACATCTATTAGACTTGATCTTTTCTAATGAAGAGGACATGGTAAACCACTACAATGTCAAGGATCCTCTCGGAAAGAGTGACCACTGTCTGATCACATTTACTTACCAATGTTGTACACCAGTTCCAGGTCAAAGCAGTGAAACGTTCATGTATGAGAAGGGAAATTATGAACAGCTACGGGAAATGTTGCGAGATGACTGGGAAACCAAATTTGAGAAACTAGATCCAGAGGAAAGCTGGGAAATGCTTACAAGTAGACTAGAAAAGGCAGAGCAAAAGTTTATCCCCAAGAAGAAATCAAGGGAATTAGGAAAGTATAAGCCATTGTGGATGAACAAGAAAACAATGGAGAAAGTGAGGAAAAAGCACAGGGCTTGGAAGAAATACCTACGAACAAAGGAATGGAAAGACTACCTAGATTACACGAAAGCTAGGAATCAAGCAAGAAGAGCTACTCGACAGGCAGTCCAGACACTTGAGCAGTCCATTGCACATGAGATTAAAAGCAATCCAAAGTACTTCTGGAACTATGCTCGGTCAAAAATGAAAACAAGACCAACAGTAGCTGATCTCCAAAATGAAGACACTAAAGAACTAACAACTACAGACAGAGAGAAGGCAGAGGTTCTGAGTAAATTCTTTAGTGATGTTTTCACTAGGGAAGATTTAACAAATGTACCAACAGTTGAGGAGCACCAGGGAATCGATACCCTAGATGATATCAACTTCACCATTGAAGATGTTGAGAAAAAACTGAGAGATCTAAAAACTGGGAAATCACCAGGACCTGATGGTATACACCCCCGTGTACTAAAGGAACTCACGAAGGAACTGAGAGTGCCATTGTACATCATATTCAGGAAGTCCTTGGATACAGGCATATTACCAAAAGTTTGGAAAACTGCGAATGTGTCACCAATTTACAAGAAAGGCAGTAGGCATCTAGCAGCAAACTACAGGCCGGTAAGCTTGACTGCAGTGGCTTGTAAAGTCATGGAATCGCTGATTAGGGATGCCATTATAACACACATGGAAACTAACAAGTTAATTGCAGACCAGCAACATGGTTTCATTGCTGGGAGATCATGTATCACACAACTAATGTCAACGCTGGATGACTGGACAAGAACATTAGATGAAGGAAAATGTGTAGACGCTATATACATGGACTTCAAGAAGGCATTTGACTCAGTACCGCATCTGAGACTACTTTTAAAGTTAAATGGATATGGAATCAAAGGAAAACTACTGAAATGGATAGAAGCTTTCCTCACATGCCGCAAGCAAAGGGTCTTAGTCAATGGTGTATCATCCCCCTGGTCAGATGTTATAAGTGGGATACCCCAGGGAAGTGTTCTTGGTCCCATTCTTTTTATATTGTATATTGATGATATAACAAATGTAGTCGGATGTGGCATGAAGATTTTTGCGGATGATACAAAAATATACCATGAAATTTCAACAAGAAAAGATTGCTTAGATCTGCAGAAAGACCTAGACAAATTACAGGAATGGTCCGAAAAGTGGCAATTAAACTTTCACCCGGACAAATGCAAAGTAATGAGAATTGGACATGGGCACCCAGAATTTAACTACACCTTGACTACAGCAGCAGGTAAAAATCCTCTGGAGTGTAGCCATGTCGAGAAAGACCTAGGCATCCATGTCGATGATCAGCTGAGATTCACACAACATATCCAAAAGGCTGTATCTAATACAAACAAGTTGCTGGGTATAATTCGTCGTACGTATCAATACCTAGACAAGACAACCTTTCTCCATCTCTATAAGGGACTTGTCCGACCATCTCTGGAGTATGGCGTAGCAGTCTGGTCTCCACATTATCAGTACGATATTGATGCTGTGGAGGCTGTCCAAAGAAGAGCGACACGAATGGTGCCAGAATTAAAACATTATGATTATGAAACGAGACTAAAGGTCCTAAACTTACCAACGTTAACATATCGTAGATTACGAGGGGACGTTATAAATGTTTTCAAATACTTGAATGGCATATTTACCTGCACGCACACTATGTTTAACCTGGACCTGTATGAAGGAACGCGGGGACATTCTTTAAAGTTGCACAAAAACAGGAGTAAACGAGAAATAAGGAGACACTTCTTTAGCGAGAGAGTAATTGATTTATGGAACGCATTACCCGAAGCCATTGTCACAGCTCCAACTGTCAATGCACTGAAGAACCGACTCGATGTATTATGGATGCATCAGCCAGTCAAATTTGATTATAAAGCTACATTGGTTAAAGAGCGGTACATAGGCAAATTTGCCTGAAGACCGAAGAGGATGTATGTATGTATGTATGTGTAAAAATTCTTCACTGTCAGATTTCACTAACTTCAGTGTAAACACACAACTCCAGCCATGGCATTAGCTGCTAGATAAATGATACAATACCACATTGACACGGAATTGCGCTACGGTTACGCACGAACTTAGCCCTCTAGAGGCATAACGGCGAAACCGAGGTGGGCCCGCGCCTAGGCTAATGCTCACGTCAAATCGACGTCACACACAACTTGTCATAACACAAGTGCCTCGAGAGTCGAGTTCGTGTCTGTCTTACTACATGATTACACTCAAAACAACCATATTTTACAAATCTATACTGTTAGCATCACCTTATTTTAGACTTGGCGAAAATAAAATGCTATAAACCGAATACTACGGCGAAATACGCAATAAAAATTAGCCTGGGCTTGAGATTGGCTTGCAATGCAATGGCAGCATGACTTTGATTGCTGCTTGCATCGATTTTTCACGCCCGATTTATAAATTTCCCATTCCCACAACTGAGCAAATAGTATAATTAGAAAACGAACTGCACTTGTCATGGCATACCGTAGCTCAGTGTCAATAACACAACTTAACAAAACAGCTGTGTCGTGGTTTTCTGGTGGTTTTACCTGAAACAATATCTGCAACCTTCTTCCGCTATAAAACGAAGATAGCCCGGATGTAAGCCTACACGTTACAAATACCTAACCAATTGAAATCGTACCCAAAGAACTTGTGCAACTCGTACCAATGCGACTTCGTTTTAATCCTTCAATTAAGTGGTGTGTTTCAACAGAAAACATTCTGAATAGAACCTATAACCACTGGCGTAACAACGGTAGGGGGCGATGAGGGGAAATGTCTCCAGCGGCTCTTTTCGGGGGCGGCACTTTTGTGAGATTGTTTTTCTTACACAAAATTCATACATATTTAGTTTTATTTTGTGGTCTACACGAATTCTGAACACATCGCTATTATATTTAATAAATATTGAAGTGTTCATGCTTGAATACATCAAATGTGTCTGGTTTGGCATTAGGCAATATGTCTACTGGTATTCGTAACGCACAGGCGCCCGAACTGTTCTACAATATATATATAATAGCTAGGCCTATTTGCGGCCGAACACGTCTACGCATTCTGCTACCCACTGGAGCGTCCGAACGCGAAGACAAACGCGAAAACGTCGTTGAATAAGCAACAGCGAAGGCCACGGCGTTCTGCGAGGAAATGGAGGTAGCAACAGAAAGAAGGGTGCGGCGGAGAAGACGAATGGCGGGAGAAAACGCTATTACTGCTCTCTATTTTGTTTTGGGTGGCAACATTTTTTTACTCTTGCCCCCTGCGGCATTTGGCCTCATTACGCCACTGCCTATAACTGGCATATAGGGTTTAGATATACATTGATTGTGAAAAGTCTGTCATCAGTAAACAACAGCGTGTATGAATATGCTCAATTGATTAATTTTTCATTTGAAGGGTTTCATAATAAAACGCAATAAACGCCATTTTTGAAATAATAAACGCAATCCGTCTTTTAAAAATAAAAACGCGGTATATCATCATCAAATTTAGAACACAACAAGCACGATTTATAGGTCATGTCATAAGAAAGAAAAAGTTAGAACAAATAGTAACAACAGGAAAGATAGAAGGAAAAAGATCCAGAGGACGCCAGAGAATAAAAATAATAGATAGTCTCTCAACATGGTGTGGAAGGAGCACAACAGAACTGCTACAAACTACACACGACCGTGCGGTTTGGAGGACCATGATTGCCAACGCCTGGGACAGACATGGCACATAGAAGGAGATATGCACACACATATGCATACACACACACACACACACACACACACACACACACACACACACACACACACACACACACACACACACACACACACACACACACACACACACACACACACACACTCACACACACACTCACACACACACACACACACACACACACACACACACACACACACACACACACACACACACACACACTCACACACACACACACACTCACACACACAAACACACACACACACACACACACACACACACACACACACACACACACACACACACACACACTAGCTAAATTGTAGTGCACGTGTTTATATAAGTTTTGATTTATCACGGACACGGCGATTGGGGCACAATGCACATTGGGCATGGTGCCCCAATTTACCAGCGAGATAGCGACGTATAATATTATACTAATACACTGTCCTTTCTATATATATATATATATATATACATATATATATATATATACATATATATATATATATATATATAATTATACCTTGCACTACTTATTATCACCAATGGTGCAGTCTCAGATAAACTAAAACATACACACAAATAGCATGAAGTGCCATATATATATATATATATATATACATATATATATATATATATATATATATATATATATATATATATATATATAGCTACCAATGCAAGGCTGCAATATGAACCACGATCAGCTAGTCGGATACATTTTGGTGCTCCAAAACTGCCTAACGCAACAACATTAGGCAAAATGATGCTAGCTCGCTCATATTGACAGGTAACATATATAGTATAAAGCAGATTAAAACCGTACATACCGGGTAGTCATCGTAAACTGCCATACAATGAGCAAATAGCATCCGATGAATATGGCGCCCCACCGAGCATGGTGCCCCGGACTCCCCGCTACGTCCGAGTTCAAAGGATGTGACATATGAACTTGACGACATACGTCAGAGCCTATATATGTATATATATATATATATATATATATATATATATATATATATATATATATATATATATATATATATATATATATAGCTTGCAGAGGGACACTCTTAACTGTAACAAGGGGGTACGGCACTTAGGAATCCAGAAAAAAGTAAGTGAATTGTGACGTATGCACATATATTTATTTGCAGTTGTCAAGCCGGTTATAGTACACACGTAAAACTTAATTCACCAATTGAACATGCAGAAAATAACAACTAGACCGATCACCGAAGCCGCGAAGGCAAAATGAAACTGAAATGAGGAATTTTCCACTAGCATTGGCATTGCGGCAGTCAATCCATAAAGTTCGTCACGCTAATGCGTGACGAAGCGTTACATGGAGGTGGGGGTATATGTAAGCGTTACGAAAAATTTTGGTTTACACTGTTTACTCGTCGAGCTGCCCACGTCAAACTGTTCAGATACATTTTTGGTGGATTTTAAAAGAATGTAATCGATAAACTGGTATACTATATGATATTGCTTTCATTACTTTAAAACTTTTAGTTTACGTGTAACTGACGAATCAATATTTAAACATGCAACAAATATAATAATTATAGATGGTTGTGTATGTGTGTGTGTTTTATGAATAAAATTTAAAGGTACCGGTAAACAAATGACAATGACCTTTATGTCAAGGTGCATTTTCAGTGATCAAGACGAAAGGCACAATATATATATATATATATATATATATATATATATATATATATGTATATATATATATATATATATATTATATATAATATTATATATATATCCATTGGTTATAATGTATTATCATATAAATTTAGGCCTGTTGGGATTAAAAAATCCACAAACATGTACATGACAAGAAAATGTAATGTTTCATGTGTTTTAATAACATAGTTTTCAAAAATGTTTCATAGACCCAACATTTTATTAACAACATACAATTTTCAAAAACATTTTCTAACACATTTTTGTTACACAAAATTCTGTGATGTTTTAAACTGGGATACCATGCAATATAAATGGGTAATATTTTATTGTGATTCCCAGAGTTTCCATTATAGTGTTTGATGTGGGGCATGGGAAAGTTCTCTCGGTCACAGTAGTGAATTGGGCAGTCGTTTACTAAGACAAAGTAGTGCACCACCACTGGCTTGTGAGGATGTCTGTCAGAGGTAGTGTAGTCAACTACCACCCCTAACTTGTAAGGATGTCTGTCAGGGGTAGTGTAGTCAACTACCACCCCTGGCTTGTGAGGATGTCTGCCAGGGGTAGTGTAGTCAACTACCACCCCTGGCTTGTGAGGATGTCTGCCAGGGGTAGTGTAGTCAACTACCACCCCTGACTTGTGAGGATGTCTGTCAGAGGTAGTGTAGTCAACTACCACCCCTAACTTGTGAGGATGTCTGCCAGGGGTAGTGTAGTCAACTACCACCCCTAACTTGTGAGGATGTCTGCCAGGGGTAGTGTAGTCAACTACCACCCCTGGCTTGTGGGGATGTCTGTCAGGGGTAGTGTAGTCAACTACCACCACTGACTTGTGGGGATGTCTGTCAGGGGTAGTGTAGTCAACTACCACCCCTAACTTGTGAGGATGTCTGCCAGGGGTAGTGTAGTCAACTACCACCCCTAACTTGTGAGGATGTCTGTCAGGGGTAGTGTAGTCAACTACCACCCCTGGCTTGTGGGGATGTCTGTCAGGGGTAGTGTAGTCAACTACCACCCCTAACTTGTGAGGATGTCTGCCAGGGGTAGTGTAGTCAACTACCACCCCTGGCTTGTGAGGATGTCTGCCAGGGGTAGTGTAGTCAACTACCACCCCTGGCTTGTGAGGATGTCTGCCAGGGGTAGTGTAGTCAACTACCACCCCTAACTTGTGAGGATGTCTGCCAGGGGTAGTGTAGTCAACTACCACCCCTAACTTGTGAGGATGTCTGCCAGGGGTAGTGTAGTCAACTACCACCCCTGGCTTGTGAGGATGTCTGCCAGGGGTAGTGTAGTCAACTACCACCCCTAACTTGTGAGGATGTCTGCCAGGGGTAGTGTAGTCAACTACCACCCCTGGCTTGTGAGGATGTCTGCCAGGGGTAGTGTAGTCAACTACCACCACTGGCTTGTGAGGATGTCTGCCAGGGGTAGTGTAGTCAACTACCACCCCTAACTTGTGAGGATGTCTGCCAGGGGTAGTGTAGTCAACTACCACCCCTGGCTTGTGAGGATGTCTGCCAGGGGTAGTGTAGTCAACTACCACCCCTAACTTGTGAGGATGTCTGCCAGGGGTAGTGTAGTCAACTACCACCCCTGACTTGTGGGGATGTCTGTCAGGGGTAGTGTAGTCAACTACCACCCCTGGCTTGTGGGGATGTCTGTCAGGGGTAGTGTAGTCAACTACCACCCCAGGCTTGTGAGAATGTCTGTCAGGGATAGTGTAGTCAACTACCACCCCTGACTTGTGGGGATGTCTGCCAGGGGTAGTGTAGTCAACTACCACCCCTGGCTTGTGGGGATGTCTGCCAGGGGTAGTGTAGTCAACTACCACCACTGACTTGTGGGGATGTCTGCGAGGAGTAGTGTAGTCAACTACCACCACTGACTTGTGGGGATGTCTGCCAGGGGTAGTGTAGTCAACTACCACCACTGACTTGTGGGGATGTCTGCCAGGGGTAGTGTAGTCAACTACCACCACTGACTTGTGGGGATGTCTGCGAGGAGTAGTGTAGTCAACTACCACCCCTGACTTGTGGGGATGTCTGCCAGGGGTAGTGTAGTCAACTACCACCCCTGGCTTGTGGGGATGTCTGCCAGGGGTAGTGTAGTCAACTACCACCACTGACTTGTGGGGATGTCTGCGAGGAGTAGTGTAGTCAACTACCACCCCTGACTTGTGGGGATGTCTGCCAGGGGTAGTGTAGTCAACTACCACCCCTGGCTTGTGGGGATGTCTGCCAGGGGTAGTGTAGTCAACTACCACCACTGACTTGTGGGGATGTCTGCGAGGAGTAGTGTAGTCAACTACCACCCCTGACTTGTGGGGATGTCTGCCAGGGGTAGTGTAGTCAACTACCACCCCTGGCTTGTGGGGATGTCTGCCAGGGGTAGTGTAGTCAACTACCACCACTGACTTGTGGGGATGTCTGCGAGGAGTTGTGTAGTCAACTACCACCCCTGACTTGTGGGGATGTCTGCGAAGAGTAGTGTAGTCAACTACCACCCCTGACTTGTGGGGATGTCTGCCAGGGGTAGTGTAGTCAACTACCACCCCTGGCTTGTGGGGATGTCTGCCAGGGGTAGTGTAGTCAACTACCACCCCTGACTTGTGGGGATGTCTGCCAGGGGTAGTGTAGTCAACTACCACCCCTGGCTTGTGGGGATGTCTGCCAGGGGTAGTGTAGTCAACTACCACCCCTGGCTTGTGGGGATGTCTGCCAGGGGTAGTGTAGTCAACTACCACCACTGACTTGTGGGGATGTCTGCGAGGAGTAGTGTGGTCAACTACCACCACTGACTTGTGGGGATGTCTGCGAGGAGTAGTGTGGTCAACTACCACCACTGACTTGTGGGGATGTCTGCGAGGAGTAGTGTAGTCAACTACCACCCCTGACGTGTGACTGTGAGGTATTAAAGTTACCTGACTAGTCTGTATAAATATGTACATATATATATATATATATAGTGGTTAGAATTATATTTTTAAATATTTAGGTCTTAAGAGTCAGAACATTATCGCCAAGTCAACCATTTTTTTTATATAACTGGTACTGAAGGTATTCACTGCATAGCATCAGAGTGCTTTTAGTCCTCTGTCATTCCTTTACATCTCAAATTGACCGACATTAACGTGATCTTCGAGTCACGAGATATACTCAGTCCACAGTGTTGAGAGCGAGGTGTTTGTGCTAAATATACAGTCCGGGTTTTGAACTTGTCTAGGGCTGACTTGCCAGGCGTATGTGCTACAACTTATCTCTCTGTTTCTGTAAGGGATGTGTGTCACCAGTGACTTTGCACTAAACAAAAAGATTGAGGCGAGAGAATAGTTCACCCAAAGCCATGCAGTGTGAGAATTCTAGTTCTTAGAGTATAATCGCCGGCATTGTATCAGTATTGATTATCAAAATACCTGTATATGCGTGAAAAGAATAACTGAGATACAATTCTGTTTTGCATGAATCATCGTGTGTGTATGTCATGACCATGCTCGACCAATTACCATACACATAGCAACTTGTGTTGAGTGATAAAGGGAGCATGCGCAGACCTAGCTACCAGTGTCTCGTTAGTTGCTGCTTATGGTAGGTTCATTACATGCTCTGGTGTAATGTGTTAAAATATTTGGTTGATGTTTTGCAATTTCTGGGACATACACTATATACTGTATTAATTGTAGTGACAAGAGTCCATTGACTTGTCACTTCAGAGTACTTTATGCAGTGCATGGTAATACAGCTGTATATTGACCAGTATATAGGCCACCTGTATGAAAGTAGGGATTTATATTGTACATTGATCTTACATTGTTTACCTGAAGTCATTTATTTTCTAATGCTACAGCTACTAAATAAACTAGTGCATCATAATAAAGATTTTAGTTGTTTTCACAGAGTTATTAATAAAACTTGTAGAGTATAACCAGTGAAAGAAGTACATTCTCTACCCCTCCATGTAGGTCTGTGTGTTGCATGAGTTGTCGTACTTCAGCAACATGGCGGATACTGGGTGAAGATTGTAAAGTAATATAGACATATTCCTTCAAAGGCATTCACTACTGTCTATACAGCTAAGTACTCATTTCAGCTCTGAATGAACTGAAGCAGTGGGGGGAATTAAATTTCCCACATTTTGAAAGTGACTGAATGAAGACCCTTAGCTTAGTGTGGAGGACTGACTGATGTAGACATGTACAGCAGTGACCCACTTAGGTATGACAGACAGACAGAGAGAAGTTCTTTATTAAGACCCATATAAATTATATGTATAATATACCCACATATATGACAAGATGGAAGGAACACTGGAGTGTCTTTAAGGCATCCCAATTCTTGCAAGGGAGACTTATATTTACCATTAACTCATATAACCACAACATAACCTTTGAGTGAACTTCAAGTTCATGGTGTGGCAACTGAAATGTATGTTAATAATTTCATTAAATGAAGTGATCATTTCTGTTTCAAACTGCAAAATTGTAGTGTAGTCAACTACCACCCCTGACTTGTGGGGATGTCTGTCAGGGGTAGTGTAGTCAACTACCATCCCTGACTTGTGGGGATGTCTGTCAGGGGTAGTGTAGTCAACTACCATCCCTGACTTGTGGGGATGTCTGTCAGGGGCAGTGTAGTCAACTACCACCCCTGACTTGTGGGGATGTCTGCCAGGGGTAGTGTAGTCAACTACCACCCCTGACTTGTGGGGATGTCTGTCAGGGGTAGTGTAGTCAACTACCATCCCTGACTTGTGGGGATGTCTGTCAGGGGCAGTGTAGTCAACTACCACCCCTGACTTGTGGGGATGTCTGTCAGGGGTAGTGTAGTCAACTACCATCCCTGACTTGTGGGGATGTCTGTCAGGGGTAGTGTAGTCAACTACCATCCCTGACTTGTGGGGATGTTTGTCAGGGGTAGTGTAGTCAACTACCACCCCTGACTTGTGGGGGTGTCTGTCAGGGGTAGTGTAGTCAACTACCACCTCTGACTTGTTGGGATGGCTGTCAGGGGTAGTCAACTACCACCCTTGACTTGTGGGAATATCTGCCAGGGGTAGTGTAGTCAACTACCAATTTTATATAACTGTTACTGAAGGTAGTCACTGAATAACGGCAGAGTGCTTATAGTCCTCAGTCATTCTTTTACATCTCAAATTGACTGACATTGATGTGATCTCCGAGTCATAGAAAAACTCAGTCCACAGTGTTGAGAACAAGGTGTTTGTGCTAAATGTACAGTCCGGGTTTTGAACTTGTCTAGGGCTGACTTGCCAGGCGTATGTGCTACAACTTATCTCTCTGTCGATAAGTTGACCCAATTAAGGGACGTGTGTCACCAGTGAGTTTGCACAAAACAAAAACATTGAGGCGAGAAAATAATTCACCCCAAACCATGCAGTATAAGAATTCTAGTTCTTAGAGTATAATGGCCGGCATTGTATCAGTATTGATTATCAAAATATATACTTGAAAAGAATGAGTGAGATTTTTTGCACGAAGCACTGTGTACGTATAGTCATGACGTGACAATGCTCAACCAATTACCATGTAGCAACTGTGTTGACTGATAAGTGCTTTGGGGAGCATGCGCAGACCTACCGGTGTCTGCGTAACAGACTGCATTAGTGTTCCTGCAGTGCTGGTTGTGGTAAGTTCATTACATGCTCTGGTGTAATGTGTTAAAACATTTGGTTGATGTTTTGCAATTTCTGAGACATACCCTTTATACTGTATTCATTGTAGTGACAAGAGTCCATTGACTTATCACTTCAGAGTACTTTATGCAGTGCATGGCAATACAGCTGTATATTGACCAGTATATAGGCCACCTGTATGAAAGTAGGGATTTATATTGTACAATTATCTTACATTGTTTACCTGAAGTCATTTATTTTCTAATGCTACAGCTACTAAATAAACTAGTGCATCATGTTACAGATTTAAGTTGTTTTCACCGAGTTATTAATATAACTTGTAGAGTAACCAGTGAAAGAAGTACATTCTCTACCCCTCCATGTAGGTCTGTGTGTTGCATGAGTTGTCGTACTTCAGCCACATGGCGGATACTTAGTGAAGACTATAGAGTAATATAGACATATTCCTTCATAGGCATTCACTACTGTCTATACAGCTAAGTACTCATTTCAGCTCTGAATGAACTGAAGCAGTGGGGGGAATTAAATTTCCCACGTTTTGAAAGTGACTGAATGAAGACCCTTAGCTTAGTGTGGAGGACTGACTGATGTAGACATGTACAGCAGTGACCCACTTAGGTATGACAGACAGACAGAGAGAAGTTCTTTATTAAGACCCATATAAATTATATGTATAATATACCCACATATATGACAAGATGGAAGGAACACTGGAGTGTCTTTAAGGCATCCCAATTCTTGCAAGGGAGACTTATATTTACCATTAACTCATATAACCACAATATAACCTTTGAGTGAACTTCAAGTTCATGGTGTGGCAACTGAAATGTATGTTAATAATTTCATTAAATGAAGTGATCATTTCTGTTTAAAACTGCATGATTGTATGAATTTGCTAAGCTTTTAGGATATATATTTCAGCACTGCTGTGTCAAATATGTGTGTTAGAAAGCTAAAGGTACATTCAATTTTCAGTATGCATACAAATTGGTGATGATTAAATTATAATGTGAACGAAATAAAATAAATATATAATTAAATAAGACAAATCTGTAATTAATCAATAATATTTCAACTGTTGATTCTTGTTTTATTGATGTCAGCCCATATTTTCAAATGTATACTCATTTTTATTTTTTAAATAAATAAAATACATTTCCCTGAATATATATATATGTGATCTACCATAGCAAAGTGGGTTTTAAGTCGCAGAATTGCGAAATGGGGTTTTGTACCTTTTTGGAATGGTACTTCATTTGTAATATCTTCAGTAGTTGATTTATTGCTAAAATTGTAGCAAACTTAAAAAAACAATGTTTTGAGAAACAAGGTCATTTTGATTCATATTGCCTATTGTTTTTTACTGTGGTTTCATAAATGCATGTATTTTACTAATTTTGGCTTGCTTCTCGAGGAAAATAAAACTGGACGTTGAAAGTTGAGATTATTAATTTAAGTATGCATTTCTGCCAAAGTCACAAAATTGATGGGACATTACCTATCCAGTTATTGTAGGCTAATGTGCAGAACACGCCAGTGTGACTTAATACCTGGGTGCTGCAGCAGGTCAGATAGGAGTTGACATTATCAGGAATTTTACTGCCACATTTTTATATATGCTTTAAAATGTCAACTTGTGACTCTGTTTGTAGAAAATGGACCGATATGTGACTTCAAATGGTAAGTTTTTTCAATGTCAATTGTGTGAATGTCTTTACTGAATTACAAACTTAAACAAAACAATTTTTTTTATTAAATCCTATAAATTGTACAACTCATCCTTCATATACCGATATTCTAGTGATATTATGAGATTATACATGTTACTTTCTGTAGCTGGATACAGTATATGTTTGCTATGTATGTTTATTGGTGTAGATTATCTCCCGTGGGTTGCAATCTATATAATTATTCTGAAAACGAGCCGAAGGTCAGCGAAACCTCGCTGGCTTGTAGGCCCATTCACATTTACTGTTTTGAATAAAATTTGATTCACATGGAACCGTAAAATAACTGTGATCGCCTAGCTCATTAATTTTACATTTTCCACAGGAATCACTACACAGATGGGTTTAAAATTGAATTAATGCTACAAATATATATGTTTTTCTGTATTTGTTATGTTCTCAAATGTTAAACTTTGTATACATGTGGAAAACGGATTTTAACTAATGCCTTGTTTTTATTTCCTTTAAGCAATTCCATCCCTCAAAACATCGCATCTATCACACTGAATGGCGGGCATTTTGTTACCATGGAAACGGGGGTGTGGGTGAAAAAAGTTCAGTATACTTTTACTCAATGAGTCCCAGTCTATACATTGGACAGAAAAAAGTGCACTATTAGCATACATTTTTAAATAATCCTATCTACCTTCCATGTTTGGCATTAAAACAAGATACCAACATGTGCCTACTTCAAGGAAGGTTCCAACACTGTAATTTGTATTGTCCCAAAGATCATCATTTTGCCAACAGTTGGCTGGCAATCTACTAATAATCATCCTCGCAAGCCAGGCCTGTTTTCCATGCAAAACGAAGTGCGGAAGTTAGCCGAGTCAGACTAGTAATTGACTTCGCCAGTCGCCACTGCGTTACCCATGAAAACAGCACAAATACCTGCCCCAATTTGAAGACGAATGAACAACTTCTGGGAATCCCAATATATAATGACCCGTTCGCCCATTAGCACAAGCAGCTGAGCGGTATTGTGTATTCGAATAATTGCTTCTACTTCCTAAACATTGCATGTAACACGAGCCACAGTTGGTTGAAATTAGTTTTATTATGACCACCTGACCTGCCGACATCCACTGATCTAGCGAGCGATTTCATAGGCTGAGCTTAAATTAAGAGTTTCGCAAAGCTATCAGCCAGGGGGTACTGCTGGCTGGCACTGACGTAATCAGCAGCAGCGACCCCTGGCACGCGAGGATGCTAATAATAGGCTGCACAGCTGTTTTGTTAATGTATTTTTTTTGCAGATGGCACCACAGACTATCCCAATTACGCATGTAAAACAAATAGATATATATATATATACATATATATGTATTTATTTATATAGATCTATATCTTAATCTTACCTTCACCATTTTCTTTGCTCATGTTGACTTATGCCATTCATGCCTTTTTGTACTCAAATCATCTGATCTAAGGGCGTAAATTGTTTAAGAAGTCACACACGTACATTGTATCTAAATATCACCTAAATTCATACAAATTAAGGAAATCTGGTATTTTGCCTGCCACTACACAGAACACACTAAGCAGAAACACTCCTGTCAACCATGCAAGAAATATGGGATTATAACTCAACTAGTTTCACAAACCAAATCAGTATAGTTTAATATCAGCATTTAAAGGGATGGTTATGGGCAGGGACATTGACAAATCAAGCACTCTTGATGATAAAAAAATACAATTTAAAATTTCAAAAATTGTTAAGCAATTGGCAGTTTTTACTTCTAAGCCGAGTTCAGGGATATTAATATGTACTCTGGGAGTGGGTCAGCCCAGTTTAAAAAAGGAACTGTTTCCTTGCAAAATATTTCAAGATGTAGAACATCCAAGCCATTACATCTAACGTATGTGAGGATTCCAAGGTCTAGTGATTGTATTCAATGAGCCTGTTCCAAGCACGCACAAGTGGGTAGGGATACCTGGTAACTGTTTTGAAAGCCATCAGGAGAAAAAAGTAGGATGTTCACCCCACAATGGAATCTAAGGAACTCGGTGCCCGATGAGAGGTATGCCGAGTTAGGTGTTAGGTGTAAGACAGACCCATACAATAGTAAATTTTTCTGTGATGAAAAACAAATCTGGGTAGAACCTTTCCAACCAGATTTTGAAAAAGGGACAATTTGCAATGTCAGCATTGTCATTCGACCATTTCGATGGAAAACCTAATACTTCTATTTTTGTCTGGTCAGTACCATCACAATACACCTCTACAACTAACAAGCAAAGAAATAATGATCATTGTAGAATTTCTGATGAACACAGATTTATAAGTGTGACAGACGCAACACAAAAATGTGAATGATCTATTTCATCATGATCCTATCAAATAAACACCAAGCAATAAGTTATGTTCTACTTATAATCTTAGTACACTTTCAACCCTATACTACAACATCATATATGAAATATATTATTTTGGGAAAGACAATGTTCTATTCCCAATTTTTACCTTAGAATTGTTCCATTTTTTGTTACTTCGCTCTTAACTCCAATGTGGTGCTTTGAAACAGTAAATCATGGTTTACTACAATCTGTCACAAAATACCGTGGTATATCATGATTTCCTTTGGTAGACCATGGTATTTTTCATAAGGGTTAGGCATCAGTGGTGAATGTAGAATAGTTATACATGTTACGTGTATCATTTGGTAGGAGGAAACGATGAGGATGAAGTGAAGATCAAAGAATTCTTCGCTACACACAAAAATTTGGCTCGGTCGAAAGATGGACGGATGAAGATTCGTGTGAAGGATCTACGTGAAATCATCCCAGTTCTCGTCACATTCTGTTTTGCCTTGAAGGAGCCCTCGCAGAGAAAAGGTAATTTATAATGTTGCATTTCAAATGTAAGTTGAAAAGGCAGTAGTCACCCATAAAACCCTTTCTAAATACCCTGCAGACATTCCATTTTAGTTAGATGAATTTAAGTCACTTATTGTGTGAAATCATCTCTGTGTATTGGCCCATTGGCTGACTTTGTCCTTCTGTACTCCCACCTGCCCATCCACTGTCAGCCTTTGCTGACAGTTAAAGCTGACTTCATAGTGGATTATAATGTAAGTGACCCGCTTGCTTGACCATGGATCATCCACTTGTCTGGGTGCCTGCTTACGCCAGCAATGACTTCATGACTTAAATTGTTGTGGAGCGCCGTGGTACAGTGGCTAGAGCTTCGAACTCTTGACAGAGGGAACCCGGGTTCGAATCCTGTGCGGTGGTGTCGAGCCTTGGGCAACTTCGGTAACTCTACATTGCTCCAGTTCATTCAGCTGTATGAATGAGTACCTAGCTATAGACAGTGGTTGATATTTGTGTATGAATAGTTTCGTGCATTAATTGTAGCATGGCTGAATGCTTCCCAGAGAAGCCGAGATGGTGTTCGATTGAATAGGTCTGCCATGGAGCAAAGTGTAAAGTGCTTTGAACAGTCCTGAGGACTGGATACTAGTGCTGGTTCGATACCAGAATTCTTCGATACCGATCGATACCAGAATTTTGTTCGATACTTACATTGTAAGTCTAATTCGTATACAGTATAGATCCCAATAGAAACACACTATCCATCTAGACTAATGGCATAGAAGCACACACCGTTTTTCATTAGGGAAACATGTATAAAAGTAGATTTTTCATGAATGAATGCATGCTAGACATAACTGATGGCAACACTGTTGCTAGCGCCACCTTGCAGATGCTTGATAGGTCATTCATAGTGTGCGTGTGTGTGTGTGTGTGTGTGTGTGTGTGTGTGTGTGTGTGTGTGTGTGTGTGTGTGTGTGCCTTTAGCTTCAACATGTTCCATTCTTGTCATGTGTTGATGTTGCATCAGTCAGTTTGGTAGATGTGCACTGCTGACTATGTGTGTTTGAAAAAGTGTTGCCTGGTACCACTTTTGAGAAACAAATAGTCGTGCACCAAAGTCTTAGCACACGCTCTGAGCATCTATTGGGAACTATAGTAGTCTATACGGTAGACCTATTCAATTTTCAACTTAACCATTGATACAAACTAATTGATATAGTTATGCAAACAACGATTAATATGCAATTTTCATTTTATTTCAATAACCAAATAACAGTTGTAAATTGTAATTGTTTAATTCTAATTTATTAATGTTGTAAAAGTTATTGTAATGTAACATTAAAACAATACAGTATTACAGACAATAGCAATAAAATACCTAGTAATAATAAATAAATAAAACTGGTAGTCACATCGCGTACGTCACTTCTTGACGCTGTCGCCGCAGTAGACTCTGCAACCGATGGTGATTCACTTCGACTGTAACTACAGGGTGTACTACTAAATGTCCATTGGTTAGTTTTTGACGAAAATTTTGATGGAATACATCGTTCTCGTTGACGTTGTTACCACAACTTCCTTAAATTATCATGTTTTGGTAGTCTCTTGGATGATGGAATGTGACATATTTTGTCAAATTGGGGGGAGCGTTTCTGGCATAGTAGACACTCTACAGTGTTTCCGTATTTGTTTAAAAAAACTGCCAAATTGGCAATGTGCGTTTTGACATTTTGTCGTTCATCTTGCCATCAAACAGCAAAACATAGCGTCAACAAACGGAACCTGGGTAAACGAGTCTAGTGTGTCGCGCTTGAATAATTATTTATATTATTATTATTATATTAAACTAGATTCATGAATACTAATGCATGCAATAAACACTCTATAAAATTACTGGAATGTTGTTTTTGGTACGCTGTAGAGTGGGCAAGGTAAAGTGGTGAAGCAAATGGTAGTGCCACCCAACGTCGTAACAAGGCTTGAATAAGCTGAGATCGCACTCAAATAATTATTTATATACATACTTTTTTGGAAACTGACTCCACAATAAAGCTTTATAAAACCACTGAGATGTTATATTTTACTATGTTTTTTTAAAAAAGAACCACGCCTAAGCGGCCTAATACATACAACATAGCCAACCCTGTCAAGTTAGGAAGCGAAGCCTGCAGCAGAGTAGCCGTACATTCCGTATATATCCGGCCGTAACTTCGTCTTCGAAAACAATGTTACGTCTTCGCATCGACGTCGAATGGACTCGATATCGAAGTATAGGTATCGACAAAGTATCGAAGGTATCAAAATATCGACGTATCGAAATATCGAAGGTATCGAACTGTGGCCGTTCCATACCAAATATATCGAAGTATCACGATACCACGAAGTATCGGTATCGAACTTTCACAAGTATCGCGATACTTCAATATATTGAATATCGAACCAGCACTACTGAATACTGTGCTATATATAAGAACTTCCCTTTACTTTTTACAATATTAAATATCCAAGACAAAATCTCAAATGAAAATAAAATAGCGTACTTGATGGGGGATTACAACATTAATTTACTAAATATTGTTACAACAAAACTAGTGATTTTATAGATAATGTAATAGCACAAGGCTATATTCGTGGGGTTGGGTCTCTAATGCAGGAGGCCGCGTGGGGAAAAATTACCACCCACCTTCGCTAATCTGATTTGTCATTTAATGATTGTTTGTAGTACCTCGATGATAGTATCAGTTGTTTAGCGCTTAAGCTTTATCTCATCGAGTGATGTATTTGGTTTGATCCTGTTGGTTACAAATATTAAATGACCATTACCAACTACATTAATTCTTGTTCAATTATTATAACAAACAAGCTCAGGGTTCTGCCAGTAAGCATCAGCAGGGTATAAATGAATATTTTTATATGTGTCAAAATAGTATTTATGCAATGTGATGTGGATAATCCGTCAACGATTCGTTGTCACAATAATCTACCAACGTTCTGAATTACGTAAGCACCCAGGATCAAAATGAGGTTGGGTGTGGACTGTCCCTTTATGTTGGAATCTGATAGCAACAAACGTCTTTGCCGTTTCAACACAAAGGAAGATTTACTTCAACCCACCATCCTCCCCTTACTACCACCATGATACTTTGTTGCATGATACCTAATTATATTTAATTTCTTTGGCAGCAGGTTTTGATGAACCTGCTGCACTTGTATGTGCCTATGTTTTCCTTGTACGTGTTACCATAACGTTGGAGATAGTTGTGTTTAGCACGTCCAATTGTCTATTGTACCTGTGCTGAATATGTATATACACATTATTGTTTGATATGGGGTGGGGAAAAATTACCAGCCACCTTTGCTAATCTGATTTGTCATTTAATAATTGTTTGTAGTACCTCGATGATAGTATCAGTTGTTTAGCGCTTAAGCTTTATCTCATCGAGTGATGTATTTGGTTTGATCCTGTTGGTTACAATTATTAAATGACCGTTACCAACTACATTAATTCTTGTTCAATTGTTATAGCAAACAAGCTCAGGGTTCTGCCAGTAAGCATCAGCAGGGTATAAAGATAATGTAATAGCACAAGGCTATATCCCACACATAACTAAACCAACACGGATAACACCTGCTACAGCAACTCTTTTAGACCATTTATATTCTAATCATACTCACCCCAACTAAGAATCGGGAATTATCGTCACAGACATGGCTGGCCATTTTGGAATATTCATTTAATATATGGTAAACCTGCTACACAAAACATAGCATATAAACAAATACGCCACTTAAACATGACCAATATTTTAAAATTTAGGAGTCTTGGTTACGGCTGACTATTCCTCTGTTTTATCGACTACCAATGCAAATGAAGCATACAACGACTTAATATTAATATATAGATCACTTTATGAAATATCCTGTCAAGTTAAAACTATCAGAGTACATAGAAAATATATTAAAAGAGAACCCTGGGTAACATCTGGCAATTTAGTTTATTCTATAAACAAAGAAAAATTACTCTGCAAAAAACTAAATAAGCCCAGTCCAACGAGAGAGAATGCTTATATTGTGGACTATTTAGTAAGATCAAAAGAGCAGCAAAAACTAAGTATTTTACTGAAATATTTGAAAAAACGTAAACATAGCATCAAAGAAACATGGACCACACTGAGGAAGGCAATATGTCAAGTGATATACAGTCGCCCCTTTATAACTGGCTGATTATAAACAACACCTAAGTGTCTCACTGTATCATGGAGAAAACCAGCTAATGTGCCATATACCTACTTGTATACAAACAGGTAATCTGAGATTAAGACAAGAATGACGCCCACATAACATGGTTGAATTATGGATTAGAATTATATAGGCTAATTCACATCATTTGCACAGTGTATTATATGAATTAGCTAAAAATGTGTTGGCTGAATACAAAGCTCTTTTACAAACTCATACCTGCCTTGTTACTTAACAGCAAAACTAGTCACGATTCCTAGTCATAACTCCATTACATTACCAAGGAGCCTTGTCCCATATAAATACCATTTATGCAGAAGGAACAACACAAGTCGGGTATTGATTGAATTAGGCCAAATTAATGACATGCAATTTTTTGACTATATATTGTTATAAATTGCATACAGATCCAGTGTTACATACACATCCATTGTGACAATATCCACAGCAAGCATGCCGGCCCCTCACTGCTAAGTACTACTATCTACTAAGTACAATTAATTATATGTGTGGGGGTCACTCTACCAATATATACACTATTCACCACATGTGTGGGGGTCACTCCGCCCTAAAAATCACCCATTGTTAAAGGTGAGGGAGGGTGGGAATTAAAAACTTGATCAGTATTACACTATTACATGAACAGACTCATCTAGGATAAAGCACAACTACACTCTAACTACATAAATCGAAATTCAAATAAGCTGAATAAACGCTGTGAATACTCCCCAATAATTTTGAATGAATGAGGTCGATCCCACTGCTGCTATTGCTTAAATACCACTGTCTAACGCGCATGCGCGAGTCGCATAGCCTCGTAACCAAACATGTTATGAGCCAATAGCTACGCTGCATGTGTTGTTACTTCCACATAAAACGCAGTATGTCCCCGTTGTTTACATACATTCATTTGAGCTTTGATCAAATGTTGGTTTTATGTGTGCTGCTTGTTACAAAGATATGAATCGTGGCTAGTTTGCTGAATAACACAAAGCGGATATAAGTTTGTATATTTTTATATATAAAGCCACAATCATTATGCATGAATATATTATGCAGATTACATAATTAAAATGATCATTCATTACCTAGCCAACATGATTTTAATCTAAATGAGAACAGCAAAGGTGGGGGAACCAACCACATCCGGCCATTCAGTAATCAACGATTGCAGAATGTATTACGGTCGTTACTGTGTTGCAAATATTGCACAAATAAATGTTGTCAGAAAAGTTAACCACACAGTAAACAGTATTATTTAGATGCAGAGATAATAACATTATGATATTTGAATTTTTTTACAGAATGTATTATTTTTTAAAGTTCACTTTGAAATAAAATATTACTTTTCTGAACAGAAATGGGGTTCTTTTTTCACTTTTAAACAGAAAATACATCATTTGATACAAAAAATGCTACTTACATTTCTGATCACACGTGAGATATGCATTCAGCCATGTTCTCTGCCTTGCCTTCATAAATGGTAATATGTACTTTAAATTTATTTACTAAAGTCCTAGAGCCAGCCTGCAGGCTAGGTAAACAAGCTGACACTGTACCTTGACCAGGTCAGAGTCCAATAGCCTGAAGGCGTGCCGGCCTTCCCGCGCTTTAGCGTAGTGATACAGTAAAACCTAGTCCGACCATTCAGGACATAAAAGGCCACTGCACCTCCAGCAGCGGCCACATTTGAAATTCCTCGTGTTCAGTTGTTTATCGAATATCGTATCAGTTTTGACTCCACCTCCCTCCCCTCCTGCCATAAGACTAGTTATAAGTATGTATGGGATTTTCACAACACGCACATGTGTTAATTTTAGCTTTGCTGACGCTTTTCCCTGTTTGTAAATGGTACACGAGGTTTTGCCTTAAGGCTTTTTTCCTCCTTCAAGTGTACGCAGGGTTTTTAGGGCGGTAATTAAAGTAGGATTAATAAACGGTGTGGCGGAAGGCGGAATGGCCCCACCTCTCTCTAGGATGTGGTAATAGTTAGTAGTTTTAATCGTCTAAATGTCTGGGAGGCGTCTTTTTAATAGTTCTGGTGTATTACCATAATTTAAGTATGGTATTCTATAATGTGGGCCTTGTTTTTAGAATGTATAGATAAAATAAATGGGGCAATGTTTAAGACCTCAAATGGCCCACATTTGATTGTATTGTGTTTTAGCTAACAACTCATCCAATTATCGGGTGAATATTAAATAAATGTCAGAAGGTTATTCTGGCCACATTTCTTCCATATCTGGTGTTGTCTTGTTGCATTGCGTAAATGGTAATATGTACTTTAAATTTATTTATATATTTTATGAATTGGCACACTAAGTATGATTACAAAAATTTACCATGCTGGTGCATACATATATATATATATATATATATACTCACAGTTGTGAGTCCTATCGTGCATTCGATCGCATGTTCAATCGCGTGCCCTACTGCATTTCGTAGCATATGTTGGAAAAAATTTTGACTGGCAAAAATTTGATCCAGGACGTAATGACCTGGAGACATGCAAAGATAACACAACATTAAATACTTCTTACCAACCTCAGGGTGTCCCACTACAACTGACTGCAGCATAGGCTGTCTATCCTTGGACACGTACTACATGTTTACTGATAAAATGGGTACATTTGGGGGTCAACCAACCAAAAACAGGGGCTCTCCCACCTCACAAATGAAGTCTCATGCAGGAAAACTATCATGCACTTCTTGTATAAAGAACACATATTAAATGACACAATTAACAGACAACATGTTCCAATATCAATGTCGGGTGGATTTGGCTACTTATTGTATAATTAAAAGAAAAATAAACACTAAGAAGCAGCTTGATAGAAATGGTGCCACTTAGTGTACAAACTAAATATGATCTGGTCACTGTAAGTCAAATTATTATGGTATGAGAGGAATTAGTAATAGATGGTTTGCCAGTTACCTATCTAATCGTAAATAATATATTGAAATAAACAATTGCAAATCTCCACTGATCAATATAACACATGGAGGACCACAATGATCCACACTAGGACCTGTGCTTTTTCTAATTTATATTAACGACATAGTGAATTCTAGTTCTCTAAACTTGCTATCCTTTACAGATGATACCACCTTTTATCAATCAGGATATGGTATTGAACATTTAGTTATAAAAGTGAATCAAGAATTAAAACAATTATACAAATGGTTGTGTGCTAACAAATTGTGTTTGAACGTCAAAAAGACACATTTCAATGTTTTTAGTCCTGTAAATACAAACTACATAGTAAACAATAGCATTAATGTAAATAATGAAGTCATCAACCAGGTTGGCGAGTATAAAAAGTGACAAATCTGTTAAATTCCTGGGACTGTCTAATAGCTAAGCATCTAACATGGAAACGTTGTTACGTTGTAAAATAAATAAGCTTACAAAGTTACAGTGACAGTTTCCAGTGCCGTAATCTGCAGTCAATTTCTGTAATGATTACAGAAAATATGAATGGTCGGCAGTCCTGTGTGTTACAAAATCACCTTAGTTGCAAACACTTGCAGGCATTGTAAAAGTCCACCGAACTTCCATGACTCGTAAACAACTATAAGTATAATCAGAGGTTGTTCAAGGAACACATGTTGTCATGGCAACACTTGGGGGTCAACCAACCGAAAACAGGGGCTCTCCCGCCTCACAAATGAAGTCTCGTGCAGGAAAACTATCATGCACTTCTTGTATAAAGAACACATATTAAATGACACAATTACCAGACAACATGTTCCAATATCAATGTCGGGTGGATTTGGCTACTTATTGTATAATTAAAAGACAAATAAACGCTACGAAGCAGCTTGATAGAAATGGTGCCACTTAGTGTACAAACTAAATATGATCTGGTCACTATAAGTCAAATTATTATGGTATGAGAGGAATTAGTAATAGATGGTTTGCCAGTTACCTATCTAATCGTAAATAATATATTGAAATAAACAATTGCAAATCTCCACTGATCAATATAACACATGGAGGACCACAATGATCCACACTAGGACCTGTGCTTTTTTTTATTTATATTAACGACTTAGTGAGTTCTAGTTCTCTAAACTTGCTATCCTTTACAGATGATACCACCGTTTACCAATCAGGATATACATAACAAAAACATAAAAGTTGCATTTTATAACTTTTGGTTATATAGACAATGACCTGATAAAGTGTGTATATAATTGTACAGACATTGTTAACGGGCCAATGTGGTCTAGCTGGGCTGAATCTCTGTATATTGTAAACTAGTGATTTTACATACTGTTTGACATTTTTTTTTTTTTTTTTTTTTTTTTTAAACTTAACTTTATTTAAATTATTACCTGTTTTATTTTACTTTTTTTTAAATAAATTTATGTGTCTAGCTGATCTACTTTTAAGAAACTATACATTTTTAAAAGCTTTTTATATGTATCAATTGATATATATGGTTTTTTGCCTGAAGTTAATTTATTTGTATTCGTGTCCATCCGTCTTTTCATTTGTTTGTCTATCTGTCTGTCAGTGCCATTACCAGTGAATAACTGAACATTCACTAACACATGGTAATGTTCTGTTCTCAGTGAAAGGGATGTGGGATAGATCTCCCAGTAATTGGAACCGAAAAGTACCGTTCCTGGATCCCAACAACAAGGGGGACCAGGGCAAGCCGAAACATGATGCCCTGATGGAAATGTATGAATACCTTACGAAAGTCTACCAGGTAAGTATGCATGTCGCTTTAGCTCTACTGTGCAGATGTGCCAAAACTGCCCAATGCCTCGTACACGCAAGACGTCCAACAATGCCTACGAAACTATCTTATCCTAGGCCTTTCATTTACCACGATCAGATCCTTTACACTAACAAGCCAGGTCAAATTGGTGACCTAGATTCTAGAAAGGTCAAGAATACATGAGCTTTCGCTATTTTGCAAAAGCAGCTTGCATTTGTGAATTAAGAGCGTTTATTTGGAAGGAAGTTGTGTTGTGTTCGTTAACGTGAACTTTGACATCACGCCGCATTTGGCAGATTTGATTGAGATCGTCTTCCGTTAATTTTGAATCACAAATCGATGTATACAGCATCAGTCGTGTTGACTTAAAGAGTTCTATTTTCATCGAACTACGATGTCAGTGCGACTTTTATATATCCAGCAGATGACCTGTCGTCGACGTCTTCATTTCGCAGTACAGTAAAATCTGTCCATAACGGTAATTGTCGGGACTGCGCAAAATTACCGTTATAGGCAGGTTGTCGTTATGGAGAGTTTCATGACTTGGATACTCACTAGGTGGAGCCACAGTATTATGAATGGTTATGTTGACGTTCGCTAGTTGGTACTCTCGTGAACAATACAAACCTAGAGTTAACAATAATATTAAATAATACAATACACAACTTGCTATATTTAATTGATGTCCCTTTTTTCTTTTGGGCCATGGTGAAATCAATCACGTCCTCCAAGTAAAGGTAAACAAAAAGTTTTTATGTCCAGAAGGAAACACGAAGGTGTGAACGAGTGGAAGGTAAACGTTGGGCCTGATTTGCTCTCCAGGTATGACAAGCCACCTAGGTACATATTACAACAGCTGCTTCCATCTGTGGCTACATGCTCATGGCTTCTCTGAGCTCACTTTGGACATCAAAGCTGATTCTACTCCTCTTTGCTGGCCTACAAGAGACTAGGTATATATTACAACAGCTGCTTCCATCTGTGGCTACATGCTCATGGCTTCTCTGAGCTCACTTTGGACATCAAAGCTGATTCTACTCCTCTTTGCTGGCCTACAAGAGACTAGGTATATATTACAACAGCTGCTTCCATCTGTGGCTACATGCTCATGGCTTCTCTGAGCTCACTTTGGACATCAAAGCTGATTCTACTCCTCTTTGCTGGCCTACAAGAGACTAGGTATATATTACAACAGCTGCTTCCATCTGTGGCTACATGCTCATGGCTTCTCTGAGCTCACTTCCATCTGTGGCTACATGCTCATGGCTTCTCTGAGCTCACTTTGGACATCAAAGCTGATTCTACTCCTCTTTGCTGGAATAAAGGAGCCACATAGCAGCTGCAACAAGATGATGACACCATCATGATTCGCTTGCAATTTGATAGTCCTGTTAACACGCGATGATACCGAAGTGATGACGTTTTATTCAAGGAAATTATGGATTCCCTTTGACCCGCCCGCAAGTGGCAGGTTGACTATGAATGATTCGGTCCAAATTAACTGACCGTTTTACGTAATTGACAGGTTACTGTTATGAACAGGCAGTGCAAACTAATAGGAAGTCATTCGGGACTTTCAAAAGTGACCGTTATATCAAGGTTATCGTTATGGACAGGTGGCTGCTAAGACAGGTTTTACTGTATATATGCAGCCATCTTGTTGATCATTGTTTAATGTGTTTATTTTTGCTGTATTTTGCTACCTTGATCACATTCATAACACTAAGGGAACATATATTTGTGAAAGAGGTTGCTGTCTTTTGGTATTTGATTATATATTGGAACAGAATGTTTCATTCAGTAATGTGATCGGTAAACGGTATCCATTTTGTAAATTATGATTTTTTACGTTTTCACACATGTTGATGTCGCTTACAAAATAATGCATAATTTGAAAACTAACCATCAGAATCAGATAAATGTTTTACAATGACAAAACTAACATGCATGGCTACATTTGTTTCCCTGGAGCACCATTTTGTAAATTTGTTGGTATAACATGATGAAATTGACACTTTATTTTGTTGAGCTTCGCTTCAAGATCTGAAACTTAATTGAATGCAACACTCAAAACAGCAATTTTAACAGCATATTTTATTCAAACATTCATTTCTACAGACAATGTAATTAATTTCATGTATTTTCATGCACTGGTTGTCGAGATATCCATATTTTAATGCAAGCAACACACAATACAATTCACAATTGGCTGCCATCTTCAAATTGTCTGCCCTTAGCAGGGTGTAAAATAAGAAGGCTACCTACCCAATAAAGAGTTAACCTTATATCTTGCATAGAAGTTGTGATACCCAGTATTCCTATATTTTCCTCTATGCTATAATGACTGTGTTCAAACACCTAAACGTAATCCAATTCTGTTGTCTAAAAACATACAGTTCACAAAAGATTTTTGTGTCCGAAAACATTGTGTCCAACACATTTAGTCATAATGGACTGTATGTTTGTGGACGCAAAAATCAAGTCTGAAAACGTACAGTAGAGAAAATTATTATTTTTGTATATTTTAGGATGCCCAATAATTATACAGTGTTTCAATACATACAGTCATTACGGTATCCTAAATTTTAATTGCAATTCCTTTATTTCATATATTTTAAAATGTAAAATTTTTGTAATAACTGTGATTTTGAGGTGTCTGGTGGTTCGTCACTGCAAAATTATTGTTGCTATAGAAATCTACATTTTGGTGGCTACCCATGGATGGGGATTTGGTTACTGTGAGTCAACCTATACTATAATCTACTATGTGAGCCTGCTTTTCTCGAATCTTATCTGTCAAATAAACACTATATACTCAATGACACAATACAGGCCTATTACTGGGGGATTAATTCAACTTTTTCTTTGAAATTTCCTGCACAAAATTTTGCCCACTCCAAAATGATCCCCCATTAAATTGTACAAACCTAAAAAATGCCATGCTCAATGAAGGATGAATCATTTCCTCAGATGGTGCTAATGTTCTGCTATCTAGTGATTATTTTTCTAGATCCACCATTTTTTAACAAGATGAAGAGAAAGAAACATGGCCAACGTATCGATTGTATCCTTGAACATCCGTTTTATAATCTTCCATTCCTAAAGTAATAATAATGGGTTGGCTTCATTAGCACCAATATCCTCGGAAAGATCGAGCTCAGTGGCGTAACAAATCCAAAGGATTAAGTGATCTCATTGCCACGTACTGAGCAAAAGTCGTTAACAGACAGATGTAATTGCTAAGAAGCTTTTTAGGGATGGTATGCAGTATTAAAAATATTGTTTTTAGATGACAGTGAAATGAAACTATATTTCTTACTGACTTAACACCAACAGAGAGTAAGTTCCATAAAATTGGTGCAGCAACCGAAAAGGCGCGAGTTCCAGCAGTCGTCTTAACTGTGGGAATAAACAGTAGATCAGAGTCTACCGACTGAAGCTGTTTATTTTCTGTGCTGGAGAAAGCATAGAATGTAGGTATGCACTGCAGGTTGTTTGGATGTGAAGTTATCTCGATCCCACTGCAGGTATTTCGCAAACCAGCTACATGGCTATGAATCATTGTCAGCTTATGCTGTAAAGTGCTTAAGCTTGCACTGAATTTGTGCCATAAAACTATACAATATGAAAATTTTATGACAATACTGATTTACCAGACACAAGAAAGGCAGATCTGAAAATGACATGCTGAGGCCTTCGCCCAACCCCGGGACACTACGGCTGCACAATGGTGATGAAGGTTTACTAGGGAGAGTTGTTCACGATGTCTCTCACATGTGATTGTAGACACAGAGATCATGCATATAAAAAAGTATTGTCTCTTGAACAAATGTTCAATGTTGTTCTTGTTTACTCTTATATAGGATAAAAGGAATGTTTTCATGCATAACGCAACACCACATCAGTTGACATGTTTGTTTTTAGTTAGGATCTCGGGGATGTATCGAAGCATCACAATTTACCCTCATGTTGTGAATCTGCTAAGAGCGGATTTCGGATGGATGGAACAGAAATTAAATAAAAATAACAGGATTCAAAAGGAAAGGGGAACGAACAGTGAGAGTTTTACATTAAGACAACTCATAAAAAATGGCAAAAAATATAGGATGTCACTTCCGGATTTTGAAACAGGGACACAATTTGCAATGTCAGCATTGTCATACAACCACTTCGATGGAAAACCTAATATTTCTATTTTTGTCTGGCCAGTGTCATCACAATGCACCTGTACAACTAACAAGCAAAGAAATAATTGTCATTGTAGAATCTTTGCTGGACACATAGATTTATAAGTGTGACAGATGCAACACAAACAGGTGAATGATCTATCTCATCATCCTATATATAATAAAGACCAAGCAATAAGTGGAAAGGAAACTATAAAAATGTTTGAAAGGGAATGTCTTAACCTTTTAGACCTTTTTTATGAAACGCACTCTGAATCCTCACAGCGTGAATGCAAAATCACCATGTTATGGGTGCACCTTGTTTTTAGCATTTAGCTTATTGCACATTGTTTTATAACATTGCAAGTTGGGTGTGTCAGGAATCATAGGAGCAAAGAGGGTGGTCATTAGGGGGTGGGTTACCAGAGTACAGATACTTGAAGTCAGTTTAACTTAACAAAAAGAATCATACAAAACTGGATGATGTTTGCAGAACATTTGTGGATGGACACATGCCGACTGCCAACAAGAGCAGTGGCATTGAATCTGCAAGGCGGATGATACATAAGACAGAAATGTTACATTAAGTGGCGTATAAGAACAGTGGAAGAGGGTGAAAAGTTGACAGAGAAAGTGGCGTTAGAGATTAGTCGTCAAGAAAAGCAGAACAGCTGTATGATCACTTGACAAATTCACCTGTTAACTTTGAAGAAGAACACAATATAATTTAGGACAAAAATGTAAAAAACAAATACCCTCAGCAAACTCCGGTCACAGACCTGTAATTGCACCATTTACTACACATATCATGCATGCTTTGGTGACAAAGTCATGTGACAGAAAGAGTTGTGTGTTTCAGAAATGCTCCGTCCAACGTGAAGAAGAAAGTGGAGCCGTGCAAGTAACTGATGATGTCAACAACCCACTTGAAGAGTGTCTTCAACGTATCGAGCTAAAGCTGCACTTTATACAGAACAATAAACATCTGAGTACCGATGAAATCAGGGGGCTGAATGTGGCCAAAGGTAATCACCATAACTTGCAATAATGCCCATTCTGTGGGTGCGGCTACACAGACACAGGGAATAGTCTCCTAAAGTATTCCTGCCAAATGTTTCTCAAAGAAGGCATAATTTTAACAGTTGTTCGCAACTCTGGGCATTTTTCTATGATTGTACCTGATTGGTCAAAAGTTTGTGTAATCTTAAATAATTGTACAAAACACACGTAACATTGTGACTAATCTTAACTGGTGAGAACGCAACAAAATGTCAGCCCCCATACCTGTGAAACTGATAGAGACATGTTCAGACAGACAAATAAATATAAAAACACAGAAACCCACACACTGTTTTATAAGAGAGATGTCACATGTTTACATTTATGGTCATGCTTTAAGACAGGCGGGAAATCCAGCTGGTTGGATTTTGCCTTGTCCGGCTGTGGGGAGTCATGGGCAGAAACCTAGGAGGAAGGATTCACCTTTCAGTGTGTGGGGTGTTGGAAGGTGGAATGTCTGCAGAAGGAGGTAGTTAGGTTGACAGATATTGTGAAGGGGATGGAGATGAGAATTTGCAAGGAGACAGGTGGAATGGAGAGAGACGACAGGGAGAGAGTTGGGAATACTGTGAGACTGAAGGAGCAGAGTAGTGGCAAGAAGACTGAAGAAAGGAGACTGAGGGGAGGGACGGTGATTGGAGGGGAAGAAATTGGAGGATCGAAAGCAGGAAATGTGACAGGCATGAAGGTGACAGGGGAGAAAGAGACCGCAGAGAAGGAGGTAGGAGAGAAAATGGGATGGGAGGAAAGTTGATGGGATGAAAGGAAGTGAGAGTAAATGTGACAGGAGAGAAATCGATAAAAGGGATGATGACAGGAGGAATGCTGACAAAAGAAAAAGTGACAGGAAAGAATGGAACGGAACGGAATGTGACAGGAGAGAAGATGACAGGGGAAATGACAACAACCAGACAGATGCAAACTGGAAATGAAGCTACTTTGAGGCAATGATTGAGGGGGCAATGAGAAAAGAGAGGGTATTCATGGGCAACCCTACCCGGGTATTCTGAGAAAGACAGATAAGACACTAAGTAGAGAAGGATAGAGAAGGTATTGGGACATGGCAAGGGAGGGTCTTTACTAGTACAAATAATGCAGACAGTGAGGGAACAACTGGGATAGTACAGAAGAGTTGAACAGATTATTCTCTCAGGCAGTTTTCTCAGAGAACCTGCTGCGAAATGTTGACAGCGGGACAGGTTGCATTTTAAAAACTAGATGCGCAGGGGGGACTCACAGAGAAGCCTGAAACTGGAGGCATAGATAAAGACAGCACAAATAAGTCAACAAAGAACAGCCTGGAAAACTGTTCTGAAGCTGGATATAAATGCGTTTTTTTAAATGCAAGGAGCATAGTAAACAAAAAAAACAGTATAGTAGAAGATATTGACCCTCGCATAATAGGTATAACCGAATCATGGGCCACCACTGATATATCAGATGCCGAATTGGGACTGACAGACTATGTTATCTTTAGGAAAGATAGAATAGGAAGAAGGGGAGGTGGCGTTATTTTATATATTAAAGAATCTATCCAGGCTTATGAAATAAAATTAGAAAGAGAAGCAAATTGTAAAGAAGCTGTTTGGTGTAACACAGTTACAGGAAATTCAACGTTAACAGTTGGGTTAGTTTATTGAAGTCCAAACATAAGCATTGAAGAGAATGAAAAAGTACAAAATGCTATAAGGGAAGTGAGCAAACGGGACTGTATTATTACAGGGGATTTTAACCATGGATATACAGTGGAAACAGGCTTCATTAAATTTGTAGCATATCTTGGCTTTCAATCGCAGTTCGTTCTTGGGTTTCAGGGATCATGCATTGCTTAAAATCATAGAAGCAGGGCCTAGTTTTCTTCATAGGCGTTGCCAGACACCACCTTTTCTGCCTCTTTTCCTGTGGCGTTTTTCCGCCTGTTGTTGTTGAGATGTTGTTGCTGAGATGTTGTTGTCTGTGAACTCAAGTTCAGTGGTTGGAGCAATGCCGTTGTCATGAAGTGACAACAACATGTCTTATACATGCCAGCAAAACAAATAAATATGACCTGATGCACATGTACAAACCAAAAAAATCTAGCAAATACATATGTACAGGCACATGAAGTGATGCTCACACAAGCACATGCACATGTTCACATACACACAAATATACACACATGAGATAGACACTGTTGTTGTTAAGATGAATTAAGTAATTATTAATGTAAATGGGGTGGCTCCATGGAGAGCGACATTTTGTCTTAATAGGAGTCACCGGCCCTATCTGGAAATATTGATTTATTTATATATTATTCGCATATGTGTGATGTATTATGTTTGTGTCTATGTTTGTTAATGCGTATTACATGCATATACAACCAATAAGAATGATATTATGTATATGGGGGTCAAATAAATGTTCTTCTTCTTCATGTGTGCATAACTTTCCATCAGGTTCACTCGTGTCTTGTCCAAGTTCAGGGGAATATACAAAAGTCAGTGACTTTGTAGAACAGCTAAACAAAGCAAAACTATTGCAGCCATGTGTTTGCCGCAGTACAGAGTCACGGATGCACATGTGCAGAAATCACTTGACTCCCATCGTGTACATACTTTCAGACATGCTGTTCCGGCAGTTTGATCACCTTGGCGTGACAGAATCACTGATGAAAGCGCATGAGTTTGAATGTACCCTTGACATTGTGAAAGCTACAAACATCCTACGACCAGAACACAACCAGAAACGGCGTGAATTTGAAGGTAGGGCTCTATATATATATATATATATATATGTATATCATCCACTTTGCAACTTTATGTTGTGTAGAGAAATGGATGTTAATGACCTGTGCAAAGCCAGAACATACATTGACACCAAAATTCTCAAGAAATTACACTGGTCATGAAATGTGATACTGTTCCTTTTTTCATATTAATTAATATGTTAATAATTAATATATTAATACCATTATTAAAACTAAAAATATGTTGAAGGTATATGCTCGCCAAACTGCCTTTGATAAGCCTGAAACAACTGCAATTTGAATTTTTAACCTGCAAAAATACTGAAAAAATTAGATTCATAAACAACGTCATTGGAAATGTTGGTTTATCCACAAAGCTATTTGATGTTCAGAATGGTCACGATTTTTCCACACTGAAGACATGCAATTTTGCAATACTAATTACCACCCACTGTAATTTGGTATAACAGGACAACCAATTTTTAACAACTGTTTTCTGTTGTACAGAAAATGCAGTAGAGATATACGGCGTGTATTTAAACATTAATAATATTAAATATTTTGGCTAAATACGCAATGATAGTTTTAATAGAAATGTGATTGTTAATAATGTGCGACCTGCCACAGCACACAGGGTGTTAAGTTGCTGAACTGTGTATGTGTTTGTATTCCACAGATCATTAGCTTGAGAATGATACCTCATTTGTTGAAATATCTTCAGTAGTTTTGAATTTATTGCTAAAATTTAAGCAACCTTTAAAATGAGATGATTTGAGAAACAAGGTAATTTTGATTTTACGAGGTGGGGTGGTCACATGTTCGGGTGACCTTGTGGCGGAATGGCCCCACCTCTCTCTAGGATGTGGTAATAGTTAGTAGTTTTAATCGTCTAAATGTCTGGGAGGCGTCTTTTTAATAGTTCTGGTGTATTACCATAATTTAAGTATGGTATTCTATAATGTGGGCCTTGTTTTTAGAATGTATAGATAAAATAAATGGGGCAATGTTTAAGACCTCAAATGGCCCACATTTGATTGTATTGTGTTTTAGCTAACAACTCATCCAATTATCGGGTGAATATTAAATAAATGTCAGAAGGTTATTCTGGCCACATTTCTTCCATATCTGGTGTTGTCTTGTTGCATTGCGTAAAGGGATTTATGCGATTACATTGCATAACAAGTTTTACGCGAGGCAACCAAGGCAACACTAAAGTCCTAGAGCCAGCCTGCAGGCTAGGTAAACAAGCTGACACTGTACCTTGACCAGGTCAGAGTCCAATAGCCTGAAGGCGTGCCGGCCTTCCCGCGCTTTAGCGTAGTGATACAGTAAAACCTAGTCCGACCATTCAGGACATAAAAGGCGCCTGCACCTCCAGCAGCGGCCACATTTGAAATTCCTCGTGTTCAGTTGTTTATCGAATATCGTATCAGTTTTGACTCCACCTCCCTCCCCTCCTGCCATAAGACTAGTTATAAGTATGTATGGGATTTTCACAACACGCACATGTGTTAATTTTAGCTTTGCTGACGCTTTTCCCTGTTTCTAAATGGTACACGAGGTTTTGCCTTAAAGCTTTTTCCTCCTTCAAGTGTACGCAGGGTTTTTAGGGCGGTAATTAAAATAGGATTAATAAACGGTGTGGCGGAAGGCGGAATGGCCCCACCTCTCTCTAGGATGTGGTAATAGTTAGTAGTTTTAATCGTCTAAATGTCTGGGAGGCGTCTTTTTAATAGTTCTGGTGTATTACCATAATTTAAGTATGGTATTCTATAATGTGGGCCTTGTTTTTAGAATGTATAGATAAAATAAATGGGGCAATGTTTAAGACCTCAAATGGCCCACATTTGATTGTATTGTGTTTTAGCTAACAACTCATCCAATTATCGGGTGAATATTAAATAAATGTCAGAAGGTTATTCTGGCCACATTTCTTCCATATCTGGTGTTGTCTTGTTGCATTGCGTAAAGGTAATTTTGATTTATATTGTAACTTAATCTGTTAGTTCGTAAATGCAGGTATTTTATTAGATTTGAATTATTTGTTTGTGGAAAAATAAACTGGACATTGGAAAGTGAGATATGTACATGCATATTTGTCAAGATCACAAAATTGATGGGACATGACGGAGAGAGAGAGAGAGAGCTATTTTTGGCTTGTGTTTAGAATAGACCTGTGTAAGTATTTGTGGAGCGCAGTGAGGCAGTGTCTAGAACTTCGGACTCTCGACCAAGAGAACCCGGGTTCAAAACCTTGGGCAAGTTAGTTCATTCTACATTGCTACAGTTCTCTCAGCTCTATGAATGAGTACCTGGCTAGAGACAGTGATGGATATTTGTGTACTAATAGTCTTCGTGCATTAATTGCAGCATGGCTGAATGCTTCCCAGAGAAGTCAAGATGGTGTTCAATTGAACAGATCTGCCAGGGAGTAAAGTGTAAAGCGCTTTGAGCAGTTCTGAGGACTGGATACTGTGCTATATAAGAACTCACCTTTACTGTTTTACTTTAATACCTTGTTCTCTGTGGCAGGTCACATTTGCTTTTAGCAATTAAAGATTATAATTTTGCGCCAGGATTATTGTGTAGTCCAGCACAGTAAGACATAAATCTTAACAGAATTGATGTGTGATACATGTTGGATTTATGTTTATGCATCTTTCTTGTAGCTGGAGATATCAATCTGGTGGATGTGTATAATCAGGTAGGAATTCTGAATAATACAGCAAATCATACTAAATTATGAAGTGGCCGTGTATTTTGAAATAAATAATAACAAAGACAGCCGTATCAATTCTGGTCACAAAGCATATGTAGTCTGTTAATTTTTCTAATCGTCTTTCTTTTAGTTTATTGCTACAGTCAGCCTGTGGTTAAGAAGTCACTGTTGTATTTTGGAGGGACATTATGAAAAATTAGCCTACTTTTCTGAAACATTTTATATCAATATTACTAAATGTCTTCTTTTCAGTCTTTCTTTTCTTTTTTGCAGCTACCAGAAATGTGAAGATTGTTTTAATGTATCCATAAACTTGGATAGATTTACTTGATTTCATTGCTAAGATGTTGTATTTCTGCATATTGGCAAACATACGTCCTGGAAATGATAGATAATAGAAATGTTTTTAAAAAACACTGGCTTTATGTTGATTACCTTAACAGGTGTACTAGATATAGTATATAATGTAATTAAATGTATACGGTATGAGAAACACATTGTACTGGCTGATTCAGCTGGAACGCTGCCAACTGAGGGATGAGTTGGATGCCTCAGCCCAACACGTCAGCCTTACGCCAGAGCATGAGGAAGAATCTGAGTCATTGCAAGACTTGGTAAGTTATTTCTCTGAAGAGTCCAGTGTCCCATGTAAGCTATGACATGGCGATGTAACTATTAGGATCTTCGTGCAGTTTGTCTTTCTTTGCTGATAATTAAAAATGTATGCAGGCATCAAGACTTCAATGTACACACCGTAATGCCTTTTAACTTACTTTAAATATCCATGGTATAGTGCGGAATCACATTGGCATGCTTGACTCTTAAGTCTTAAGAGAATCACAGAGAATTGGTATCATTCAACGTTGTATGATTTCAGTTTTGTTTTATCTTTTTTTCCAACTATCTTTGAGCTGAAAATATAACACCAGCCACTGATTATTCACTGTTTTCTCATAGGTAGACACACTAGCTGAAGTCATGGGCTACATTTTCTGTATCCCATTGTTTTGTCTGGAACTATTTTGTCATCTTTGTCTCTGTCAAGTCTTAAGAAACCACACCACGTAGCATATTTTGATGTTTTGCTGTTGTTGGTAATCTATTAATAAAGACGTTGTTACATTTCAGGAGAAACAAGAACCAATGACTACCATATTAGACAATAAGGAACTAGGAAACGACATCAAGTCAGGTGAATTTAACATATTCACTGGTACGCAACATGAAGACAAACACATCTCGTTGGATGTATATGGCAAGAACAACGAAGAACACTTTGCTCGCCGTGAGCTGGATTGTGTCGAGAGTGTGAGTGCAGTGGATGGATTTAGGGATTCAGGCGGCAACGCAATGTATAGTCAGGAAAGATCAAGGGAATCTTCCGCCACCAGGGACCCTGAGGCTGAAGAAACCCCACTTGAAGGCACTCAACATTTTGTCTCTTCTGCCACAAAACGTGGCTATCCAGGTCCTGAGACACCCAGCGTAAGTTCCTTCTATGTCACTATGAATTATACAATTGCGGTCATTTCAATTGCTATAGTTACTGGCTGCAACAAAAATATGTCGTTTATAATATTAACGTTATCAAAATAGTCACTTGGACATTTCGGATATTTCATCAGCTGTGCCTTCATGCATTCAGGTGGAGCTGGCACAGTGGTGCCACCTAGTGAATGAGATTTGGCACAGTGGTGCCACCTAGTGAATGAGAGTTCCCAATAATTATACCCTCTAGTGTACTTCACATGTACTGTTTGAGTTCAGTATTACATCAAAACCGAGTAACCAAATAAACTTTCATTCAATAAACTTTAATTTATGCTTGTGTTATCTCTCAACAAGCAAAACCTTCACAACTAGTATTTCAAGAAATATGTAAATATTATGTTTAATATAAAAAAATGTGCTTTGACAATTATATAACAGGTGCTTGTTGTTTGTTGCCTGTAGGAATCCAAGCGCAGACGGTCGGAACGTACGGACTTTGGTGACACTCGCCAAGCCTACGATGAAGATGAACTGGAAAGGTGAAATGGAGAAATATATATTCCCAAATGCTGCATGCATAGGCAGACCCGTTGCAGGTTTAAGCAGACCACAACCAATGTCCTTAAACATTTGACCCCTGGTTGTGGTTGTTTAATACTTTAACTGTTAGCATGCGTAGTAACACAGAATAACGTGTTATTACTTGCACACAAAATTATTTGGGGAGCTTTTCAGAAGTTAATTTATAGCCTATCTGGATTAATTATGGTGTTAGACCAGTGGCAGAACCCCGTATTTTCCCAAAACCTTGTGATGCCTCCCATTTCTTTGCATTTTTTATTAATCCATGTCATCTAGTAACAAAATCTACTGGGTGTGGACTGCACATCCGCTTGCCTTTTTAAGAATCTAAGATGGCCGACAAGATGGCCACCGAAATGCTAGAAAAATATAACTTCTGAACGAATTGACTTAGGAAAGTGATCTTGGGGTCTAGACATAGGTTTTTGGGGGCAAGGAATCTATTTCTGAGGTTTTCATCAAAATTGGTTGAGTTATTATTGCAAAATAATCCAACAAGGCTGCCAAAATAACTGCCGAAACTCTCAAAACTCCTTAAAATTATCATAACTTTAGAATTATATGAGATAGAGTTATGATGTTGGTGTCAAAATCATGTTTCTTCAGGATGCTAAGTTCATTGTGGTATGTTTGGCGATGCTTAGAAGATTAAGTATCAAGGTAATTTGAGGTCCTGAAATCCTTAAAATGATTTAGAATTTGAGTGTTAAAGATGCAGCAAAGCAAATCAATGCGTCTTTCATGGGGTTTTGATGATGACAAATCGAAATACCTACATCATCTGTACACCTGAAGGTAAAACTCACATGCTAAGGCAAAGGTCTAGATCATTCGGTGTCCTAGAATCTTTATAATGCTATAGCTAGACCATTAATAGGTCGAACTGTGTGATCTCTGACTCTTCAGTATGCTGCATTTGTCACAATCTCATCACCTTGTTGCATTCCATGAATCTTTGTCACACTATGGAAAACACAACCACCAAAATAATGTATACATAATATAGCCCATATTGCACTTGAGTTGTTATACTATTCAGGGATGAGAAATTTCCGGTTTTTGCCAGAATTCCGGTTTTTATACTGCTCCAAAGATCACTTTTGTGAATCGTGTAAATCCGGGGAGAAAAAAAATTAATGTTGGGGGGTAGGGCATATACAATCCTGGACAATTCACTGATGATCTATCTGCGGATTGAGTTAACCATCTATCCACCGAGTGTCGCCACGTGTTAATGACGCTGCCTGGTGATTAGAGACAGAACTGACCCAACCGAACCCGTGAATCTGCGAAGTAAAACCCTTAGTTCTGTCGGATGTTCACTTCAGCGCTTTAGAAGCGCGCACACAAAAGCAGTGGACCAATAGGAAACAACGATGTATTTTGTGGAGATGTCGATCATTTTCGAACACAATGACTAATCGACGATTTGTTGTACGGCAAGACAAATGTTGCGTGAAGGACATTAACAAAAGTGTCAAGAATAAGTGGAATTGGGCGTGGCTGGAGAGATCAGCTGGAGACACTATGTTGGATATATTCATCAGTAAATTATCAGCATCAGGGAAACCCTACTGTTTGTGGTGCGAGGCCGATGTCAACTATGCGGATTGGATCCTACAGGCTACAGTCAGAGGGGAACCGAAGGCACTGAAGTGCACACGCTGGCACTGCCCACGCTGGTCACCAATGTTCTATTGGAACCTGAACAGAGGGCGTATCACATGGAAGTTCGCCGATTCCATGTAGACAACACACTTCCACAAGCACCCACAAGTTCCAGATTGGACTCGTGGTGGGCTACCATATTCTCTACTGGCAAGTTCCCAGCCTTGTCAAAGCTGGTGGCTGCAATGATGAGCTGCTTTCATGGTCCTCAAGTGGAAGAGTGTTTGAGTCACATGTCTAGCATCATAAATACTGCCACTGCCAGAAAGAATGTTAGTACATTCAACAGTATCCAGGCAGTGAAGTACTCACTCATGGCAAGCAACAACACTGCTATACAGGACTTCCACAAACAGGACTGGTCGCCTCGTTTACAACACAATGGGTGCATACACAATGTACTCCACCCTTCTTGCCGAGGAAGGAAAGATGAAGGAGGAGAAGAAAACTGAGCTGAACATGTCAAAAACGAAGGCAGCCACCAAGTACAAAGCTAAGGAAGCAGTTCAGCTGGCAATGAAGAAAGCTAGAATGGCCCATCAACGGGCTGTTTTGACAAAGCTGGCCAAGGAGAAAGCTGCCCATCAGCCAACTCGGGTTCAGCCAAGAAAATATCATTAACAAATGAGTTAGTACTATGACAATGTGTGCGTGAGTCCGTGTGCTTTTTTGCTATTGGAAATGTTAAGATTTTCTATTTAACATTGCTCAAAATACATCATATGTCTACAATAAAAAAATATCTCCCCCTGAATAGATGAGACAGTCCTCTCGGGTTAAAATGTGGGCCACAGCAAAATTTCCTGTTTTTTCTCTGAATGTCACCCTGATCCCTGACTATTAGACCATCAATTCCTGTCCGAGGTATAAGAATGTCCATAAAAGTTATATTTCACAAGACACTAAATTTCTTTTTAATTCTTTCAAATATATGTTTTCATAAGGGGTAATCTTGTATGCCTAGTAGGCCAAAACAGGTTGTCTGAGTTGACAGTTCTCTTTGAAAATGTATCTGTAAGCACATAATTTATGAAGCATCCATATTAAAATAATACGTTTCCGTTAGTTTAATGTATAAGCTATAGTTGACTGTTGCTAGATTTCCCATTTTTTTATTTAAAAAAGGATATGACCCACATTAATTTGTTCGTGACTATTTTCAATACCGTTACCCACAAGTTTGCATAGACACAGCTCACACGATAACGCTTTTTTCATTCGATTGGAGAGCACAAAGTCACATTGAGGGCTTGGGCTCTACGACTGCTGTGGTCATTGATGTCTCCGCTGCTCTCTGGACAATTGATTAGCCTGCAAAGAGCTCAGTCCAAACGTTTGTTCTAGGCTTCAAAGTCTGGTTGGCCTCCAAACTCGTTGAAAGCGACATGTACCTGGCATTTGACAGATACCTGGACTACTCAACCAAGCAGCACCCAAGCAGCGCGGGCCACGACGTCTTCAAGGGTCCATAAACTCAACCTGAAGTCACCAGTTCTAGCTCGTTATTCAGTGCTGAAATGTACGCATAACAGCGTGCAGTTGAACCACTTGTTATGTGAACAAATCCTGAACGATAACGACTTCCTCAACAATGCCACACAGGACCATCACCTTGTGGTGACCGGAGAAGATGCTGTTCCGACTACAGTGTTCAAAAAGTGAAAATGCCACACAGGACCATCTCCTTATGGTGACTGGAGAAGATGCTGTTCCGACTAGTGTTCTAAGGGCGAAAACAACCAACTTGAGGAGGCAGAGATCATCTTGACCCAGCAGGCCATTTTCATTGACCAGGATCCACAGGCAAGAGTTGCTGATGACACGGATGTTTTTGTGCTACACCATTATACAGCCCAAAACCTGCATTGTCCCATGATCATGGCTGAACACGTCTTGATATCCCAGCAACTGTGAAGAAGCACTCCAATATCATCTCACAGGTTCTTGCACTGCATGTCATAAGTGGATGTGATATTTACGGCATTGGAAAGGTAACTGCCATTTCAGTAGCAAAGAAGGGACTGAAACTCGACACTATCGGTAAAGTTGATGGTAATATGGAGCAGATCGAGAGGGAGGCAACTGCATGTATGGTTGTACGTTATGGTAACAAGCTGAAGTGTGACTCCATGACGGGGTGCTGTCAGCGCATGTGGGTGCTGAAAACTGGAACGAGTACTGCCTCTTTCCTTAAACTGTGCTCTCTCTCTCCCACCAACAACTCAGGCATTTGTCCATAATGTGCTCAGAAGCCATTACCAGGTTGCACAATGGTATGGAGCCCTAGAATCGGATCCCCTCCCCTCAACTCAGTAGAGTTTGAATGGGAGACAGACCATGCCAAAAAGGCCTCTATCATCGCACTGTTGTTGGAGGAATACCCCTAGCTCATGAGATTGTACTCAAGCTCATATGATGCGGTTGTGAGTCAGAGCGACCCTGTAAAAGCAACAACTGCAGATGTACAGGACATCAAGTGCACCATCTTTTATGCCTGTGGAGGAGGACTTGAATACAACAACCCATTCAATAGGAAGGTGTCTACTGAGGATGAAGGTGACAAGGATGTGTCAGATGAGTATCAGTATGTTATTGATGTGTCTAACGAGGATCAGGAATAAGTGTGCCATAATGTTAATGAGGCACATAATGAAGGTGTTTTGATATGTTTTATGTATGTTTTGGTATAATTTAGGATTCCATTAACCGTCATGAAAACACCAGAATCGGAATCCATGACCCCAAAAACCTATATCCAGACACCAATATCGTCGTTCTATGTCAACTAGCTCCTAAATTATGGCATTTTAAAGCATTTTTACCATTTCGGCAGTTTGGCAGCCATATTGGATTGTTCTGCAATAAGAACTCGACCAATATTGATGAGAACCTCAGAAATAGATTCCTTGCCCCCCAAAACCTATGTCTAGACCCCAAGATCACCATCTTGTTGGCCATCTTGGATTCGGAAAAAGGCAAGCGGGTGTGAAGTCCACACCCAGTGGATTTTGTTACCAGATGACTTGGACTAATCAAAAATGCAAAGAAATGATTTTAGGGAGACATGACAAGGTCTCATGGTTGAGCCACTGTAGGATATAGGAAAGATGGAAGATACAAAGATAGGCATTTATGTTTGGACGAGGAAAAATAGATGATGCATGAATTGAGTGATTGAGATGCAGGTGTTTTTAAGAGTTACTTTAAAGAGACTTATTCCTTTCCAGAGCTACACAAAACTCTGCCAACTTCACTACTACGAAGATGACAGCACCTGAATGGATCAAAGGTAACCCAGGAAATCGCATGTGATGGGTTCATTTACCTTCATTTATCTTGATCCTCCTCTTTTGTGCTGTAGTTAAGGAGTCAATGAGAACACATTTCAGCCTCCCGACTCCCTCTTCATACAGAATCTATGCGATTCTTCGTTCAAGAAATATGTGATCTCATTATTAAGTCATTTCAAAATTATTTAAAGTTACATGGGAGGCAACAAGTTCAACCTTGATCATCAATCATGGGTTTAGACCAAAAATCTAAATCACATTTAATTGCTGGCTCATTGTTTTAAAGAATTAATTCGCATTGAAATGAACTATCCTGAAGAATGTTCAGCAATCCAAGTTTTTGAGAGGTAAGGCCACACCGATTTTATTGTTAGGATTACGGATTTTTTAGACATTTTTGTTGGTGAGGAGGGTGATAAAATAAGTCACTGCACGAGAAAATTATTATATGAGCCATACAGTACACTGCTAAAAAATTATTTAGCCTTGTATCAAAACTTACTAGACATGTACTTTTATGAAAGTTTAATAAAAGTTGAAGACTATTAGAATTTAGAATAATAAGTACTGATAACAAGACTTGGCAGATACCATTATGGTGTGTTAACATTACAGCCACAAACATGTAGATTAGAGGTAGGATATATCTTGCTGTGTTAATATTAATTTGACTGGCATAATTAGGATTTCATTGTTATACCTCAAAATAAAACTATTATTCTATTTCGAAGTAATGCAATGCGATGCTGACTATGCAGGCATTGAAGAATGTCTACAACACGTTTTCCCAGCGTGTTAACGTGATTGGCCAAAATCCGATGTTCAGATTTTTGCATGTAGACAGAATGAGTAGCGTGTTAAACATGCGCACATTACTGGTTTCGCCTGTGTTGCACATTCGCAGTTTATTTTCTTTATTGCTATTTTGTATCGTGTCTAAAATGTCAGCCTTCGGGTTGCCTTTTCACTTAATTTCGGTGGCACTAACGTTATCATCGTTAAAGAAAATAAATGTGTTAAATGTTGAATTGCTCACGTAACATCCGCAAGGACGCTCGCTGTCATTTAGACAACAATCCGTGCATTCGACGCCAATATATATACTTTCGATACCAGAGCGGCGTCGTTACAAACACGAGAAATGACATTGTTGATTGTTTCGGACAATTTAAATGTTGTTACTTCCTTTTGGGAAGCAGCGCCAAACTTATATTTCTTGATACAAAACCATACTGCAGCGTCTGGTTCAGCCATGGTTTAGATAAATTAATGACAACTTAGACTTTCGCGGATTCATAGGATCGTAGACCGAAGATGCGTGACCACCAATGAAATGGTGTTTAACGTATAATGTTCAGTATCATGCGTATATGCTCAATGAATCGATACAAAATAATTGGTTCGGCATTTCGATCAGAAATAAAAGTTAAGGGGACACGACACCCTGGATTTCCCATTTCTGTGGTCCAAAAATATATTTTTGGCGAATTTCCAGTTTCGAGATATTCGTATAATAAAGTTATCTAACTTTCAATATGTGCACGTTGTCACTATGACTGAATACGATAAATGCAATAAAAACATGATTTAGCAGGAGCCCTACTATCTTGTTTCTTTTGTTTATGTGCAATGAAGCAGCGCCGATCGAAAAATCGCTTGTTTTCGATCGCGTGTACTTTCCGCCATCTTGAAGCTTTGTTGACATGTCGCATACCACCAGACAGCTTCACTATCGCACTGCATCGTGGTTCCACTGGCTATCTAGCATATTCGGCTGTTTCCGAGATATTCCGGTTAGAATGACCCCAATCTAACCGTATCAACCGACCCAAACCCGCCCATCTACGGCAGTGATTGGATAGAATGGCGCACGTGACTGGATACGCATGCGCTGATCGGTCAAGTGCGCGAACTCGGCTCAGTTTGTTTACAATCGCCATCGTTCTACGCCATTTATTCGCCGCTATTATAAAAGATATTCTACGCACGACACCATGTCGGATGGTAGGAAGAAGCACATCGCTACTTTTGGGAAGGGTCGAAAGCGCAGGCGACTGCAACTGAGGCTTGCACGGGCTCCATCGACGGCCACAGTGGCGGCGGCAGCAGTTTCTCCGGTCGAAGGCAAAGGATCCGACTCGGACAGTGACGCGAGCGACACCCGTCAGTCTCCTGTCAGCCAGGTATTATTCATTTTTACTTTTGGCTGACATTTCATGTGCACGTACATTTTTATCACATTATATTTGGCTAATGTACCCAGGCTATGAATACAAATGACTTACCATGTCATAAAAATAATACTGCTAATTTCAATGGTGAATGGAATTACAAGTTTGCTGGCAGGCAGGCTAGGCTAGAATTATTCTTGTAATTTATAGTACAGCCATATACTAGCTTTATGTCACACCAATGACCTGTTATATAGGCTGTTATAAAATGCAGGAATATTTGGAAAATCACACTTGTTTATAACTTGAGGAAACTGCAAAACAAATAATGTATTTTCAAATATAGTATTTACTGTGAACTGAATATTATATATTTATCAACTATTATGTTATTATAATATATAATTTGTTCGCAGGTTACTGAACCCCAGCCATCAACTTCGGCAACAGAAAAGAAGTTCTCCTTCAGGACGACTTTTCGAGATGATGGCAGCGACACTGAGGATGCGCCCGAGACAGCGAGTGACATCACGACTGTCATCACTCGATCGAGCATGCTGTCAACACTCGTGAAAGGTCTGCTGTGTCTGGAGTGTGGTGCAGCGTCGTTGGTGATCCGTGTCACCGACCACCGACTTGGCCTCGTTGCAGCGATGGAGACTGTGTGCACAGAGTGTGACACCGTGCTCAACTCCACCCTCACGTCTGACCGCATCGAGGGGTCAACTGCAGGGAACGTGCCTTTCTCCGTTGTGCGCCAGGCAGTAGCTGCATCGATGGACATGGGAGTTGGCCATGCGGGGTTGGTGAAGTTGTGTAGATTTCTCGACATGAAGCCTCTGACACACACCTCCTTCACCAAACACACACATGCCATTTGCGACGCCAACAAGGTTGTCGTGACCCGGATGCTCGACGATGCTGCCAGCGTTGTCCGTCGCGTCTACCGGGACATCGACTCGTCGATCGGGGAAGATGACGTCATCGACTTGACCGTCAGCTACGATGGGTCGTGGATGACCCGTGGTCACAAGTCGCATTACGGGATCGGCTGTGTCGTCGAGGTGATCACGGGCCTGGTGATTGACCTCCAGGTGATGTCGTTGTACTGCCAACGTTGTGCGTACGCAAGCACCCGACACGGCGGCATGAACACAGCAATGTTCAAGGACTGGTTTACGACACACGAGCCAGAGTGCAACCGCAACTACGAGGGGGCGTCGGGCGGCATGGAGGTGAAGGCTGCGGAGCTGCTGTGGACCCGCTCCACCAACCGGAACTTCCGCTACACAACCATGCTCGCCGACGGAGACGCCAGGACCTTCAACCACCTCACCAGCTTGCGTGTGTATGGCGACGTGGAAGTACAGAAGGAAGAGTGCGTCAACCACGTCGCCAAACGACTCGGCACGGCACTGCGCAAGTTGGCGGCATCGGGGAAGAAGGCTGGCGTCACCCTCGGAGGCCGGGGCTTCGGGAAATTGACGCAGGCCACAATCAACAAGCTCACTGCCTACTATGGGAAGGCAGTGCGAGCCCACCCCCATGATGTCGACGGGATGCGGGATGCGATCTTGGCGACTTTCGACCACGCCGTCTCCAATGACGAGAGGCCCCAGCACGACCGCTGCCCGGTGGGAGCTGACAGCTGGTGCTTCTACCAGAAGGCACTCGCCACCGGGCAGGAACCAGGCCCACACCGGACGAATGTGGGTACGCCGCTTGCACCCGACGTCGCTGAGCATGTCAAGGACGTCTACACCCGGCTGGCCCATGTAGACCTCCTCAAGCGCTGCACGCTGGGGAAGACGCAGAATGCAAATGAAAGCATCCACTCAGTGGTGTGGCACAAGTGCCCAAAGACGAGCTTCGTTGGACTAGAGCGCGTTGTCTCCGCCACCTGCAGCGCAGTCTCGGTATTCAACGCTGGCATCGAGGTGACAATGAGGAACCTCTGTGAGGTGATGCAGGTGCCAACAGGTGCCCACTTGTTGGCATCTGCAGAGAAGGCCGACCGACAACGCCTCAGTCAGGCTAAGCGCCAGGCTATGTCAGCGTCGAAGGAGGCTAGGCAAACCAGGCATATTGCAAGGACACGGGCGGCGGAATCTGCACCGACTAACTATGGTGATGGGATGTTTTAGGTTCCAGCAGAACAGAACAGTGCACATAGAATTATAATGAACTGTGAACATTACATCAAGTGACATTTTTTCAAATATAATTCTTATTTGTGCTTCACAAAGTATATGTTTGATAACATTTTTACTTTTCAGTCTATAATCTTGTACTTTACATCCTCAGAAAGAACATAACTTGGAGGACATATGTGTGTAATTTCAGGTCTCTGTGCCTATTTGTTGTTATACAATTCATTGTTGAAATGTTCACAAACTTTGACGTCGTTTTTCTACAATACAATTATTTCACTGAACTGACTTCTCTTATTGCGTAGATCTCGGCTATTTCCCAACCGAATCCTTTGAAATTTTCAGAACTTCTCCATAATATTGCTCTCCATGTTATAACATTGAGAAATGGACAAAATATTGCAAGACAAAAATTCTACCACACAAAATGTTCATATTTTGTTTGAAATTTTGTAACAAGAATTTCGTAAAATCGTATAAAAAACAAAACAAAAACAATCAGCAAAAACTCGACGTTATAACATGCAGGTGTATCTTAGTTATATGCCCACAAAGTTGCAGTGAATTTGGCCAGCCCATTATGTAGATCTAGGCTTTCAGCTGGTACCATTGAAATTTTAAATGGCCGCCCCGATAAGGGTCAAAAGGGGGTCCAAAAAAATTAAAAAAATTATCCACATTCCTTTTGTAATATAATAAAAACTGTCCTAAAATTTCAGCAAGCTGTCCTAAGAAATAAGAAAAATTCAATTCAGGGTGTTGTGTCCCCTTAAACATTTTATTTTTATTTCCGTTTTGTTAAAACAATGTCGGTGGGTCCGTAATCTGAATAATAAAATTGGTGTCGCCTAAATATGTCTAATTAATGTTATCACTGTGTGTGCGTGTGTACATGCTTGCTTGTTTGTGCATTACATTTTATGATAACTGTATTTGTTATAACATTTGTTTATGTTTGTTGCTTTGGTAGTTTGACACTTGTTTATTCTGAGTGTCCGTGCATGGATTTTACTCTGCTTTTAGGAGAGGAGAAGGCAGTGTTAGTTGAGCCATTGGGTTAGTTGAGCCCGCCCCCCCCCCCCCCATGTTTCCCAGAAAACTACAACAGCGACAGTTGTTTGGTTCCAACTAGTGATAGAACATGTTATTAGACCATGATTAAGACACGTCATGTGACAAATATCTGAAGATAAGAGCCAAAAGTACGTTTTTTGATGTTTAATGAAACAATTGGTGACTGTGATTAATATTTGCTAGTGTGTAAATGCGAAGCGTGTCGCCATATGTTACTGCCCTCGCAGTTACAAATGGTTTAACTGTATACAGCGTATTGGTAAGAAATTAATTCTGTTATAAATTTGTGTATTAATGGGAAATTCATTATAATTATACTTCATATCGAAATGGGGGCTAATTGAGCCATTCAGGAGAGGGGAGTTGCATTTGGCAAGGAATGAAGATGTGTGTTGCTTTATTGGAAAATACATAATTTTAGCAGAAGACAAGTGTAAACTAAACATTTACAAACTGTGGCACAACTTACCCCGCACCAGAGCCGGAATGTAAAGAAGTACTTTTACTTTGTTACTTGACTTAAGTAGAAAAGTTTACTTTTCTTCAGTAACAAAGTACATTTTCTTAGAAGTACTTTTATTTGTAACAAAGTACAAGTAAGGTGTACTTTTCTAAATATAATGAAGTATCCGTAATGTATGTATTAACATTTTGGAACTTTAAGATGTTTCCGACAAATAATCTGAGCCGAAACTCAGAACTGTTTGCCCCCAGCACAGATCTATATGTAGATATCAGCGGGAACTTCAAGTGGTAATACTTTCTGATTGGTCAATCCATTACCATTAGCCACCATGATTACCAGGTTGTATACAAGTTGCAAAACAAAATGTCAAGCAAGTCACTTAGAAAAGTACTTTTGTGTTTACTTCAAGTACAGTTATTTACTTTTTACTTAAGTACATTTAAAAACAGTACTTTTACTTTCACTCGAATAGTTTTTTCCTAGTTACTTGTACTTTTACTCAAGTACAAAATCAATTTACATCTACCAGCTCAGCCCCACACATAGTGCTAGTTGAGCCACCTGACCAGCCCTATTTGTATTAGCTATATCTAGTTATTAATTTATGTTAGACACATTTTATTTGTTGCAAAAGATCTACAAATAACCATAGTTTATGTAAGTTACCAATTTTAACATAGGTATATAGGTGATCCCCACCGATACTGTGTCAATTGTAAGTTTAGTGTACTGATCTAGTTAGTGGTGGTTGGTTATACTGCTAGGATTTGTAGGTATTGGTTAGCAGTACCATTGGAGCCGGCATGCTTGCTGTGAACATGTATTGATGTACACGTGTTGTTGCTATTGGAATAGGCCAACGTAATGTCATTACGTTGGCCTATTCCAATCTACACTTGACTTGCATTGTTGCTTTGCATAGGAGGGTGTATGTGACAGTGGGCGCATAGGAGGATGTACGTGACAGTGGGCGCATAGGAGGGTGTACGTGACAGTGGGCGCATAGGAGGGTGTACGTGACAGTGGGTGCATAGGAGGGTGTACGTGACAGTGGGTGCATAGGAGGGTGTATGTGACAGTGGGCACATAGGAGGGTGTACGTGACAGTGGGCACATAGGAGGGTGTACGTGACAGTGGGCACATAGGAGGGTGTACGTGACAGTGGGCGCATAGGAGGGTGTACGTGACAGTGGGTGCATAGGAGGATGTATGTGACAGTGGGCGCATAGGAGGGTGTACGTGACAGTGGGCGCATAGGAGGGTGTACGTGACAGTGGGCGCATAGGAGGGTGTACGTGACAGTGGGCGCATAGGAGGGTGTACGTGACAGTGGGCGCATACATATAAGTTTGCCGTAGTTACTAAAAATAATGAAAAATTGCTTAACAAACACTGCCTTCACCTAATTGGTTTCCGTGGTTCTGTTATGTTAATCAAAACACTTCCTATTATGCTTATACATAACTGAATGTTATGATATATAAGAATTGCTATATTGTGGTGGGAGAAGTTTGATTTTTATTGAAAATGTGATTTGTGTAGATTTTCCTATGACAATTTTTTTTCAATATACCTGTATATAATATATTATATAATATATACATACACTGTATATATATTAGACAATTATTAATTTTATATGTATATTTTATCCCTCCCAAAAAAGATGTATTGCACATGTTATTCTGATTAAAAACATATTCACCCTATTATTGTGTCCAGTTATACTTAATATGATATTTATATATATATATATATATGTATATATATATATATATACATATATATATATATATATATACATATATATATATATAATATGTGTATATATACACATTATCATCCTCTATGAAAGTGTACTTTTAGAAATTAGTAGTCTTAGTCTTTTTAACCTCTAGCAAGCTTGTTAATAAATATGTATCGTCACTCATACAATCACATAAACTTAAAAGACACATTTTTTTAGACATGTATATATTATGAGGTTTATTAAGTGATAATATATAACATGCAAATTGTAAGTTTAAATTATTTAAATAGTGACATTTGCTTGACAAAATTATTTGACTGGGCATATAAACGATCTAGAGGAAGACCGACGAAACGGTGGAGAGACGAACTAGACGAGTACTGGAAGGGCACCAACTGGCAGAGGATAGCGCAAGAGAGGCAGATTTGGAAATGACATGCTGAGGCCTTCGCCCAACCACGGGACACTACGGCTGTACAATGATGATGATAAACATGAAATATTTTGGTTCGCAGTCACATTTTAGAGCATTAAATTCATATTATATGCATTATATTAATTATTTAATGAAAAACGTGTCTGCCTCATTTTAATAACCATGCAATGTTCTCAAAATAAACGCAGACACATGTCGTGAAAGTTCACGATAACTACCCGGGCATTGAGGCGCAGTTTACGGGCGCAGCTTCATTTCGACACGCTTCAGCGAGTAGTAGAAGCCGTGCCAGGTAGACCACTCTATGCCGTCGGCGTAGGAGGCGTGTGGACCGCTGAGGTAGCGCCCATTCAGGTTGGCGTAGTGACTGTCGTCATACCACCAACCTCCCTTGTACGCCTTGGCGCAGTTGTCATACGAAGCGTCGTTGTCGCGGTCCACCGTGCTGAACGACTGCGCGTTGCATCCAGACATCGAGTCCTCTGCAATGTGAACGTAGCGGGCGGGTGGTGAAGGAGCAAACAGTACCTTAGCGAGAAACCCGTTGTCCCGTTATTGGGATGTTTTTTCTGACAATCGCAACGGTTTATAAAAAAAATTAATAATGGGTCTTTTGGATAACTGCCGGGATTTGTATTTATCAGATGCTATGATCTTGTGTTGGATCATAACGTGGTTTTAATTACCCAACAAGGTAACAGTGTTGCGTTGTCGTAGAACGGGCCTTGTACGGAGTTATCAAGAGTAATAATAATGTCAACTTGTAGAGCGCCATAATTCTAGACAAAAGTCCATTCAGAGGCACTAAAATAGATTAATACATGAGTGACAGCGAGTGCAGGCGTATATGAAGTTTTAGTATTTTGCGAACTCCAAAGGGGTGCATTTAGAGGTTTTTTTGAGAGTCTGACTCCTGAGTATTCACTATGGTCCGACGCCAATGACCAATGCACGTGTAATGGGTTTTTGCATGAGCACAACAGGTAAATAAAAAACGAGAACGGGTAAATTGGAAAATTTCACAATCCTGGCTAAATTAAGGCCTGGGGGCAAGAACTACACGGACAGCACTGGGCACATGGAGGAGACTTGTGGAAGGAGTGAAGCTGGCCAGGAAGACTTGGAATGAACCGAACTGTCTCGCTGAATTATAATTCCGCCTGGAGAAGATTTGTTGGCGTCTTAATGCTGCAGCGAGATGGAAGAGAATTGATTGATTGACTGACTGGCTGGCAGGCTGGCTGGCTGGCTGGCTGGCTGAGTTGGTGGCCGGGTGGATGGCCGAGTGAGTGAGTGAGTGAGTGAGTGAGTGAGTGAGTGAGTGAGTGAGTGAGTGAGTGAGTGAGTGAGTGAGTGAGTGAGTGAGTGAGTGAGTGAGTGGCTGAGTGAGTAGGTGAGTGGGTGGGTGGGTGAGCGAGCGGGTGCCCTTGGTGGTCGTTAATTTGCTAGATTTATTTAAAGAATAAAAGAGCCGTTCGTTACAGTTACATTTACAGTTGTATTCTACACACACTGGCAACAGTCGTTTAAATTGATAACTACATATACCAGTTACACTGACATCATAAGAAATCAACGATACGAGCCTAGACCTACCAATGATTCTGAATAATCATTGTAACTTTGACAAAAGTATCTTTCGTTTCTAAGAAAGCATATATATATATATAATCACAGACGCCAATTTCGGAGAGATATTCCTTTGATGGTTCTTGAATATGAACGTCTACGTAAATGGGGATCATGAAAATAAAAAAGCAATGCTTACCGGCAGTTCCACTGTGTGTGCCTAATGTTAGTCTGTAGTTGTCTTTTTCCGGGGCGACAAAGACATTCGAATACGTGGCATATTTCGTAGCGCCCTGGAAATCTTCCAAATCGATTCTCAGCTGGTAGCGCTTTTGTGACGTTATCTCTTGAAGCACATCGTTGCCTTCAATTAAACATAGCGTGTACTGTTTTTTGGACAGTCACATCGCATGCACTGCATGGTGTATATCTTTTCATCGAACAGTTCAACAACATTTTCCCTGCATCGCAACATTAACCCGGGGACATATATCTTAGTTGTTTTGGTTAGTTTATTGTATCACAAGCACGCCTAATAATTATGGTCTAAAACGGTGGCTGTGACGGGAGACAACAAGAGATTTAAGAATAGATCTCGTTTGAGAAAACAATTGGGTGAGAAGAATTGCCGGATTCAAGAGAATAAACAAACGAAGAACGGAGGGGTTGAGGGAGGAGGCTGGTGTGAAAGAGAGTTTCAAGAAGAAGCCGGTGAGAAGTGGGCTAAGTGGGCTGGACATGTGGAATGAATGGGGGAAGAACGGTTAGGGAAGAAAGCAGACGCTCGGAAAGTGGAAGGTAAAAGGAGATGAGGACGACCAAGACAGATTGAATAAAGAAAGAAAGGGAGACATTGGGAGAGGAGTGGAGAACGAGAGCGAAAGATAGAGGGGAGTGGAGACGGTTGGTGGCGTCAGCAGTGCAAGATCAACCAGGAGGAAGAAGACAAAAGAAAACAGAGATCGAGGACTAGCATGGAGCCCAGCCTCACCCCAGACATACAGGGAAAAGAAGAGAACAACATCGCTTCTGTAGCCATCGGTATCAACCCTGCTTGGTACAATAACTCAATAATATTGCACACTAACCCATATATGCTTGTTGGTTTGCAGCGCATTTATTTAAAAAGAGTTCGCCATGCAAACAAGTAGGGGTTATTATTGCGGATACCTTTACCACTACAGTATTACAATAGCTGTATTGCGATAGTGTCACGATAACATTGGGGACTCGCAAATTAGTAGGAAAAGGTCGGTAAACGAGTAACATTGCCAAATAAAAATGAAAAAAGATTGTCTGCGAACAGTTTTTGTGCGGAGCAAGCAGCATCGATATGCCGATCTGTTTGCCAACTATCGTTACTATCGATAGTTTCATGTCGGCTATTATTGGCGAAAATGATTGATAGTGAAATTTACTATATATAGCTCTATAGTACAATATCGTCACACCGACTATCCCAATACATGGATAGTCTGGTGTATTGTCACAGTCACACCTCTACAAACTTGGATATATTGGTATATAGTTGCGAGACACGCTGTTTTGGACGTGTTTCAATTAAACGTACCTAGCCAGAATTCAGCCGATTCATTACCAAATCCCGCTTTGTAGCTGTCCCAGTCGCGATAGAAGTCAACCGACCCGTCCACGCGACGCTGGAACACCTGAGAACAAGAAACAACGTAATGTGAGCCATTTAATGATGTCGAACACCGTTAGCGTTCGATGATGAAGTAAGTATAGAATAATATACATCAGTGGTTCTTAAGCCTTGGGTCGCGACCCAAAATTGGATCGCCAAGCCATTTTGAGTGGGTCGCCAAGAGTTTCCAGTGTCAAGTGCATGGCTGTCAAAAGGTTTCTTTATTGTCTTGCTTGCCCGTACCGAATGATGCGAGAAAAATAATTTCTGCCAAATGTTGCATGAGTTTTAAATAACGTCACACCGTATTTCAAATGAATGCGACATTTGTCATAAATTCTGGTCATATTCTGTTTGATGCTGACGAAAATGCATCATGCTCGCACTGAACAAAAATCGGTGACGTTTTCGATGATCTCTCTATCGAAGTCTTACAATTACAGTCTCAGACAAATATATCGTCCAGACACATCATATCATATGTTTCCCTCCTTACTACCACCAGTATAAATGAAATTAGCGTAATATCTTTCAGTCAAACATTATCGAAAACTTCCCGATTCCGTCCGCAATCTTATCCTTTGAGTTGCAATGGGTTTCCTCTTTACGTCGACAAATCTACGACACTGGTTTTGTGATTCCTATATCCGTGTTCAGCAAGCACGTTTAACTGTTCTATTTTAAATTAGTGTTTGTTATAACTGCCTATTTATTTGATCATCATTTGTATTTATAATTTATTTATCGCAAGTTAAAGGTTTGAAGATATGGGTTGCTAGGTAAGTTCCGCGACCGGAATTTGAACGCCGACCAAAAAGGTTAAGAACCGCTGGTACACATCGTCCGAGCCGTGTTACGTTGATGGCGCACATGTAATTAAAACAAATTATGGAGGAAAACATGTATGGAGAGAGGTTTAGTGAGCGAAAAGTGAATATTGATGTAGACAGGGGTATATTCATGAGAAGACGTAATGAAGGAAATATATGTGTGTTGTATATAACTAATGCAGAGGCTGATTCAGATATGATAGTCTGAGGGGCAAAACACTCCAATTTGCACTACCCCCCCCCTGAGGCTCGCCAAAATACCATCTTTGAGGTTCGCCAAAAATACAAACATTTCAGGCTTTCCTAAACCTCCAGTTGCACACACCCCACCCAGATGGAAACACTTCAGGGTCTCCAAAACAATCAAATTGAAAGACAGTGAGGCTCGCCAAAAATACATGGAGACTGCCTGGAGGGCGGAGGTCGGCAAGAAATACGAATGATGGACGTGGTCAGCGGAGACATGGGTGTTGTAGAAGTTGTGGAGGAGGACACAGTGGCCAGGGCGTCGTGGCAGAAGAAAATCAAAGCGGCCACTCACAATGGGAAATAAATGGTCAAAAGAAGGTAAAGCTGAACCGATACCAGTAACCTTGTAAACCTATTTTCCGGATCCTCCTTAATATGGTTTTATATATTTTTCTTATCTCGCGTGAACTACCCCAGCATGTAATTCCACCAGCACCAGCTTAGATACAGAGAGTGCACGCCTGGGTATCAATTGTTGACTTAAGGAACATCGGTGGTCCAATTATCACTGCGAATGGCCACAGCTTCAGTTGAAGCCGTGTACCTAATGAACAATAACTGCACAGACTAGTGCAGTTAGCAGCGGTAGACAATTATACATTAAGATGTGTGCCGTTTGTGCACCTCAAGTCGAAGCCCAGAGTGGTGGAATGATTTTGCCGTAGATGAAATGAGATAAAAATGAAATGCAAAGCCTGGATAACGAGCCGAGCATTGTATTGAAAAGAAAAAACTAAGAATATTTTTAAAATACATGTCCAATAGATAGATCGGAACTGAATGAATATAAAACGATGCGAATATAATTATACGGGTGCCTGAGAGGAGATAAGTTTATACTGCTGCATGTGCACAGTTAGCGTGTTGATGCGCAACGAAACAAAAGCGGGTGCTGTGTCCTAGGGACAAAGACGAGTTGCAGACGCCAAAAGAAGGCGAAGCGAGAGAGTCTCTCCAAAATGACACCGACAGTAGGCGCTGATGACATGTGGTCTTCTTCGCCTCGCGTAGGACGATGGACAAGAATAGATAGACACGAACCAGCCAGCCGCCGCCGTCCGTCTCCATGTCGCAGTAGACTGGCACGCGAGTACGCGACTTGCTCAGGTAGATGTCGTACACCCCGCTCACCGTGTGGCCCTCCCGCAGCAGGTCAGCGCAGTCGTACGTCGGCACCGGAGGCGGTCGCTGCAACCCTGGATAGTCACACGTAATGGGTGTACAGCTCATATTAGTGCGAAGCAGTCTGTTCCGTTACGCGGGGTGGTAATCATTAGCAGCAAGTTCGCTGAATCAGGTGTTTTGAATGTGGGAACAAGACGAATGTACCGGATATCAATGTTTTTGCGACACTCCATAACCGTTTCATTTATTTATTGAATGCTTTGTTTACAATTTGAAAATTAGCGGGCACAACATTCGAATTACGAACGTGTGTGGCTTATTAAACGCCATTTGTCGGGCAATACCATCAACATATCTATTTTAGTCTAGTATTAACAGCATTATATAAAAAGACGAACATACTTATATCATATAATCTTACTAACCAGACAATTCCTCACGAACGCTTGCCAGTGCTTTCTTTAACGCCACTAGCTCTATTGCAACGTTCGCCATTTCACGCTCATGTCCGCGTCTTATATTCGTGATGTTTCGTCTCAATGCGGCCACCAATTGCCGCTCTTCTGTCAGAGCACGTTCAAAGGCCTTTGTGTAGTTTGTGGTCATCTCCTCTAGATTTCTTATGCGCTCGTCTTGAGTTTGCAGTACACCTCTTTGGCCGGTCACCTGTTCTTCCAGACTCGTCATCGTCTGTCCGCGGTTTGCCAGGACTTGTATCATCGTATCCTGAGTATCGGCCAATTTCCGGAGCAAGTTGTAATCGTTGTTCGTGTCGCAGAAGCTGCTGGTACAATGTGACGTCACGCCGTGTAGACAAGATGCGGTTATGACAAGAAGAGCGAGCGACACCTTGCAGTGAGAACGATACATGTTGACTAGGTCTCTCTCTCACACCAGATTAAACCCGCATTCGATGGTCATAGGAATATATATGTGACAGACAAGACGAAGTATTAAGTAGCGCGATAATCGTTATCATATATCGCGACCTCTCGGATATATGGGACAGCAGGACCAGAACGGAGAGACTAGTTACGAAACACGACTGACTGTAGAAGACTGTGGTTTAACAACACTAGTGACCAGGAGTCTAAGGGGAGATCATAAAGATGTTTTCAGATACTGATTGTTTATAAAAATATTGAAGTATTTGTTTCTCAATTAATAAAAAAAGGCAATAGGACATGATATAACATAAAGGGGCAGACAGACAGACACACAGACACAAACATAAAGGGAGCAGACAGACAGCCAGCCGTCGATATCAAACTATTGTTCCAAAGTTGTGAACCAAATACGGGACAGTTAGCATGCCGACTAAATATTTACATTAAACAAGTATTTGTGATAGACTTGATTAGCCTATTATCTCAGTGGCGCAGTGACCCGGGGGCGGGGGGGTTCACTCGCATTGGGCGACGGGTCAGGGAGGCGCCGAATCGACGGTCAACTTACCTACCAAGCAGGTAACATCGTGTAACATATACGATTCTGCTCTTCGGTTGTGACAATCACAATTTGTACTTGCCTGGAATTCAGTTTGCCTCCAGGAACCATTTGTTGTTTAATTGAGATCTGTTTTTTCGCAAGTTCAACCTTGCGATTGGAGATACGAACCCGGTGGAGCCACTGGTATGCCAGAGGGAAGACTCTCATAGATAATAACGAATGTTTCGACATTGTGGGGCTACTTAAGAGGCTGTTTGGGATCGTCATAAATCACCTACAATCAGAAGGGTGCGGGACGTTGCTCCGCGGGGTCGCGTAGTAACACGCCCAAAGGTGTGTGGAGGAGAGCCGGGGGTGATGCATGGACTGCGGAGTACAAGTTCGGAGAAAGTACGATGACCGAAACGAATTTACGGAGAACTAGCACGATGCGAAAGACACACGGCCGAACAGGAACTGAATGCCAACTTTGGCTTTCTGCTGGACAGACAGACGGCACATCTCGTGGACGCTGATCACCAGGTTTCGAGTGATCCACCCTCTCTCAACACTGTGCGACTCAACGAACACTATATGTGGATTCGGACAGAACCGTAGCCCTTTCAGAGATTGCGACTGAAGAATGTTTATTAAGGCACAGTTGTTTTCTTTCATCGTGTCATATGATGGAGATGCATTTCCGAATCGACGCGTCACGTTACATTTTCCAATCACAGTAGCAGCTAGATGTCAACATTCGGTCAGTAAAGTGACGTTATTCCTTACATATCTGCAAGCGTTTGTGGAACAAGATCGTCTCAGTGCCTTTGCCCTCTTCAGATTAGAGAGGGCGACAGTAGAACGAATCAACTTCGAGCAAGTGATTTAGTACTTTACACAAATCAAATTAAGAAAAGCGGGCTCGTTGTGACGTTCCTCTTTGGTGCGCATACTCACTTGTGCTTGTAAATGCATTCATTGTTTATGGAAACATGTAAAATACGTGTTGGGGGGCTGTTTTGTACACGGGCGCCGACAACATCGGCGGATCCAGGGGATCATTGGAATTTGGCGTGCCCCCTAGACCTTTTTGAATGTGCCCTGTTACGTATCCCCCAGACCTTTGGAATGTGCCCCCGTTTAGGTTAGAAGAAGCTAAAGTTACGGCGGCGCGACGGTGAAAACATTTCCACAGCACCCCCCGCCCGCCGTCTTCCGATGTAATCAGTCGACCCGAGACAGCGGAGAAGTTGAAGTGCTGAAGTTACAGGGACGTGTCGGCAAAAAATATTCAGCAGCACCCCCACCTTCCCCCGTCTTCTGATGTCATGATCCGACAGCGCAACTGCGGCGTCGTGCTGAAGCTCCGGATCAGATCACCCAACATATGAATTTGGTTCGGCCGCCAGTGGAGGCTTTTTGGCGACCCTCAAAGAGGGGTGCAATTGGAGGTTTTGGGGTCCCCCTAGACTACCCTCTCTAGATCCGCCCCTGCAACCCTCACTACCTCGCTAGTCTTGTAAGTTCCTTCCATTTGGTCTCAATCCGTGTCCGGTGGGGACACACAACCTAAAATCGCGCGTCTGCACGACTCTTTAGACCATAACAAAAATAATCTATATAGAAACTAATCCGGCTAGGCGAAAACGCGCCAGATTAATCTACGCCTTTGGTACGGTGAGGATAATGACACTGTCCTTATTGAATGATACCTTGTTTAAAGACTTTTCAATAATCTGTTATTATTTCACTATATGACTCGGCACTTTGTTATCTCATAATATCTCACACTGTGAATCGGCACACGCATTTATCTGTTAACATTACACTGTCTATGACTCAGCACTTACAATATCTCGCCAGAGTTCACCAAAAGGTCGATGCATCGAAGGACGGCGTGCCACACGACCTACTATGTAACAAAGTATTCAGAAAACGTTGAAAGGCGAGTCCAGCAAAGCTTTGACGTTGTCTCAGCCCGCGCGTGCCTATGTGTGTGCCTTAGTATGCATGTGTGCGTGCGTTCGTGCGCGCGCGCATGTGTGTGTGTGTAGGTATGTCTGACCTATATATCTTACCCTTAGCGTGGCTATATTGGAATATTTTCGCTGTGTCGATGGGTGTAGTATTGGAGATTTCCGCTATGTGGAGAGGAGTAGTGCAGCAGATTGTTCGCGGTGTCGCGTGGGGTTGCTGTTGAAGATTGTTCGTGGTGCCGTTCAAAATTGTTGTCGACAGTGTTCTGAAACGTTGGTAGTCAATATTATATTACATCCTGATATCTATTTCCATGTCCACCAAGCCAAAAATATTTACAAAAATTCACTGAATTAGAAATTCCACATTTTATTATGTGTAGCCGGACATTTATGCATATTTTGGCGCGCTTTTCGGGATGCCGAGATGTGACGTCACATATGACCTACACTCGCATCAGGCTGACCCCTTCCATGCATTCAGAGATGAGGCTACCGATATACTTGAAGTCGTTCATCTTCTGTAGGACTTTCCCTCTCACAGTTTTCTTTCTTGCGCTGCGGGTCTTTTCTTCGTGAGTTTGATCTTGGTTGGATGTATCTTGAGACCAACTGTCCGTGCTGTCTGTTAGATCCTTGATCGCGGAACCGTTTACCATGCCCCGTTTCATCTTTTCCTTTTACATCTCAATGTGTCACAATAAACGTGTTCGTACTTTCTCTACGAGAATCTTCATTCTATAATGTCGCTGTACGCACAGCCCACGGCCAGTACACGACATTAATTGGCGACGAGGTAAACTGACAACTCTACGAGTTACTTTGAACTAGACTACGTCTAATTTCTGTGTGAAAATGGAAACTGTCGCTGACGTCGCACATTTTTCGCTGGAGCCGACTGACAGTGCAGGCCATCGTTGACGTTGGGAACGTTGGGTGAGGCGCTTTGAGAACTTTGTGGTGGCTAAAGACATTCAGAACGATACAAGAATGAGAGCGATGTTGCTTCATTATGCTGGTGAGGCAGTGTTTGAATTGAGTGAAGCAGTGGGGGTGACAGAAAATGATGATTTCGCAGAAACCAAGCGGAAGCTCACTGCTTACTTCAGGCCGCAGTGCAATGAAGAATATGAAATATTCAAGTTCCGACAGGCTGAACAGACGTCGTCAGAGACGCTGGACCAATTCAATGCACGATTGCAGCAACTAGCCAAAAACTGTAAGTTCCATGAGAAAGACAGAGAAGTGAAGTCGCAAATCATCCAAAAATGTGCCATGTCAAAAGTGCGTGACAAGGGGTTAAGTGAACCTACAATCACGCTAGAGAAGTTACTGACGTTCGGGCGCACACTGGAAGCTACGCTACAGCAGTCGAAAATCATGAGAAACTCTTTTTCGACCGTACCGAGGCCTGTCCACGCCGTATCGAATGACGAGGGGCGGCGCAACTCTTCACGTGGAGGTTTCAGCTTTGGTCGCCAGGTGGCGACACACAGAGATAGCAATCCACCAAGAAAGCGTTTTCCGCCTGATCGCCAAGGGACGCCACGTCGAGACGATCGACCAGTCGTGAGTAGTCAGCAGCGGTACAGACGTCACAAGGGGCAGCACCAGCATGCTCAGGCTGTGGTGGACCGCCACACGACGATCGGCGAATGTGCAAAGCTTGGGGCAGGAGATGCTACAAGTGTCAAAAGCTAAATCACTTTGCTAATGTGTGCAGACACACTTAGTAGAAAATGACACACACTCGCAACGCAATGACAAGTTATGTGAAGACACATACACACTTGGCCTGTATCACACAAGTGCCACCCACACCATACCACCGTACATTTGCAATGTCCAGATAGAGGGAAGTGAAGTGGCTATGGAGATAGATACCGGAGCAGCAGTTTCGCTTATATCGGGGGATGAGTGGGCTAAAATCTGCAAGACATCCGTGCTCACTCTCGACACGCGTAACGTTCCGAGGTTGCGAACGTACGCAGGTACCACAATTGAGCCTTTAGGGCGAGCGCAGGTGAACGTTTGTCACAACAATCAACAGCACAGGCTGCAGGCAATCGTAGTGCCTGGGTCGGGACCTAACCTGCTGGGAAGGGACTGGCTAACAGTGTTGAAAGTGAACTGGGCTACCGTGAACCAGGTAGACAGAGAGGACTTCCTAAAGCCTTACGAATCAATGTTCAGTGAGGGACTAGGCACTCTAAAGGGGCTGACTGCGAAGTTCTACGTTGATGACACGGTTAAACCGAGGTATTGTAAACCTCGACCTGTACCTCTTGCTTTACGAGCCAAAGTAGAGAACGAGTTAGATCGTATGCAGAAGGCCGGAATCATCCGTCCTGTGGAGTATTCTGAGTGGGCCGCGCCCATTGTACCGGTCTTGAAGTCTACCGGCTCAGTCAGAATCTGTGGCGACTATAAGGTAACCATCAACAGAGCCGTCAAGGTAGACAAGTACCCGATCCCGAACGTAGCTGATCTGTTTACAAAATTAGCAGGTGGTACACTGTACACAACGCTGGACATGAGCCATGCGTATCAACAGGTCGTACTGGATGAAGAATCACGTCCGTTGACTACAATCAACACGTCGAAAGGGCTGTTCGCATTCGAACGTCTGCCTTTCGGTGTGAGTTCTTCTCCAGGTATCTTCCAGAGAATCATGGAGCAGTTACTACAGAACATACCCATGACTGTAGTCTACCTCGACGACATCCTGGTCACAGGAAGAACGCCAGAAGAGCACGATCGTAACCTGGCTACTGTGCTAACGCGACTACAAGACGCAGGGTTACGCCTGAAGAAGGAGAAATGTGCGTTTCGTCAGAAATCGTGCACCTATCTAGGTCATGCGATTGATGCTGAAGGTATTCATCCTACGGAAGACAAAGTGCGAGCAGTACAGAACGCGCCTGCACCACAGAATGTACAGGAGTTGAGGAGTTATCTAGGACTCATTCATTACTATCACAACTTCTTGCGCAATCTCAGTACGCTGCTTGCTCCGCTGCATGAAATGACACGCCAACACACAAAGTGGAAGTGGGGTCCGGCGCAACAAAAGGCTTTCGATGAGTCTAAGGCACTGCTTGTTTCTTCAGATGTGCTTGTACACTACAACCCTGAACTCCCGATCATCTTGAGCAGTGACGCATATCCTTACGGGATTGGAAGCGTACTGTCACACAGATTGCCCGATGGCAGTGACAAGCCTATCGCATACGCATCACGCTCTCTCTCCACAGCGGAAAAGAAGTACGCACAGCTGGAAAAGGAAGCGTTGTCGTTGGTCTTCGGGATATCCAAGTTCCATAAGTACCTTTACGGGAGGGACTTCACGTTGCAGACCGACCACAAGCCGTTGGTTGGGCTGTTGAAGGAAGATCGTGCCATCTCCGCAATGGCTAGTGCACGCATTCAGAGATGGGCACTAACACTAAGCAACTATCAGTACCATCTGGAGTACAGACCGGGTACGAGTATCTGTCATGCAGACGGATTGAGTCGCTTGCCGCTACCAGACACTCCTGAACGAGTACCAGTCCCGGAGGAAGTGGTTCTAGCACTTGCAACCATGAACGATACACCCATCACGACAGAACACATCGCTAAATGGACAGCAAACGATCCGATGCTGTCACAAGTTCTACGGTTCGTGGAAGGAGGATGGCCTAACGATGTACCACGCGAGTGGGAGAGTTACTCTCGAAGGAAAGACGAACTGAGTGTCCAACACGGGGTGCTGATGTGGGGAGCAAGAGTCATCGTACCACCAAAGGGTCGTGACACGTTGTTGAAAGAACTACACGAGACGCATCCGGGCATAGTGAAGATGAAGGCGTTAGCCCGAAGCTACCTCTGGTGGCCAGGTTTGGACGCTGAAATCGAGATGTGTGTTAAGGACTGCACGACATGCCAAATACACAGCAAACAACCACCAGTGGCACCACTGCATCCATGGGAATGGCCGGGACGAACGTGGCATCGAATACACATTGATTATGCGGGACCGTTCGAGGGACGTATGATACTCATCATAGTCGATGCTCACAGCAAGTACATCGATGCACACGTTGTATCAGCTGCGACAACCAGTGCAACTCTCACGAAGCTAAGACAGACGTTTGCGATTTTGGGTCTACTAAGCACAGTGGTATCAGATAACGGAAGCTGTTTCACCAGTGAGGAGTTTGAACAGTTTTGTCGAGCTAACGGAATCAAACACATCAAGTCTTCACCTTATCACCCATCCAGTAATGGCTTAGCTGAACGCGCCGTTCAGACTGTAAAAGCAGGGTTGAAGAAGACAAATGGCAACCTAGAAGATCGTCTCTACACCTTCCTAGCACGCTACAGGGTAACTCCACAAGCTACAACCGGCAGAGCTCCAACAGAGTTTGTGTTGAAGACACCACCGAGCACACGACTGGATCTTCTACGACCATCCATTCAGAACCGAGTCTTGCGCAAACAGGAAGAAGACAAAGAACGCCACGACCAGAGAGCAGTGGAGCGAAGTTTCATGACAGGAGACTGTGTCTGGGCGTTGAACTTTCAGGGACAACCGAAATGGGTCGCTGCGGTGATAGAGAACCGGCTGGGTCCGCTGACCTTCGAGGTACGTCTGCAGGATGACAGAGTGTGGAAGCGTCACCAGGATCATTTGCGCGAGAGAAGGCCGATCGAGGCGACGGAAGAGCGTCTGGTACCATTGAGGGTTGAAGAACCTCAACTTCCACCGAGGCTTGCAGAACGTGAAGTACTACCTTGGTTCGAGCGAACAACATCGACACCACTATCATCTGGCAACTCGGACGTGACTACGGGTACCGCCACAGGAGAGGTGATCTCAAGACCAACAGTTGAACGGTCGCAGTCCTGTGTAGTACCAGACGTGGTAGTACCGCTGAGAAGATCACACAGAGTGGTGAAGCCACCGGACAGATTGAACTTGTAAACTTGTGAACTTGTCATAACGGACAATGCATAGATCAAGATAGCCAGAATAAACTAGGTTTCGGTAGATGTGGCTAGTCGCGAGAGCACTAGATTAGTACTATAAACAATGGCATACTGGCTATCTTAGATATGACATTGATACGTATAAGGGACTCTTGTTTGCGTTAAAAGTTTACATTTTAATAATTATACTAATTATGTTCTTCTTAAAGGGGGAGGAATGTTAGATCCTTGATCGCGGAACCGTTTACCATGCCCCGTTTCCTCTTTTCCTTTTACATCTCAATGTGTCACAATAAACGTGTTCGTACTTTCTCTACGAGAATCTTCATTCTATAATGTCGCTGTACGCACAGCCCACGGCCAGTACACGACACTGTCCTGTCTACATTGTCTTGGTTGGATGTATCTTGAGACCAACTGTTCGTGCTGTCCTGTCTACATTGTCTTGGTTGGATGTATCTTGAGACCAACTGTTCGTGCTGTCCTGTCTACATTGTCTGTTTTTTCTTGGATGTATTTTTGAGAGTGTAACAGGAGGCCAATATCATCCGCAAAATGTGTATATTCGAATCGTCCCATTAGTCCCCATGGTGAGGCTTCTTGGTTAATCACTGGTGGCTTTTCTCATGACCCAGTCGATGAATATTAGGAAGAGTAGTGGCGATATGACACATCCTTGCCTTACACCAGTCCTCGCATGTAACCATTCACTCTGCTGTCCATCATGCCTCACACAACACTGGTTGTCTGCGTACATACCCTTCAGGACGTTGATCACTTTTAGTGGGAAGCGTATGCCTTTAGTACCTTCCATATGGATGGATGGTGAATGCTACCAAAGGCCTTTTCCAAGTCGATGTAGTTGATGACGAGGGATGAATTCCACTCAAATGACTGCTGAACTATATTCCGTATCATAAAGATCTGGTCTGTGCACGATCTCCCGCTTCTGAAGCCTGCACGCTGTTCTCGAAGTCCTTTCTCAGTGCCTTTCTTAATTCTTTATAGAAGTACTCTACAGAAAAGTGTACAATCAGGAGATGTATGCCGCTCCAGTTACCGCACTCTGTAAGGTCGCCTTTTTGGGTAGTTTTACTATAACTTCCTTCTTCCATGCCTCTGGTACTATGTCTTCTTCCTGCACTTTGTTGAACGGTTCAACGAATGCATTCGCACTAAGGCGAGGGTCTGCCTTCAGCATGTTAGCTGTAATTCTATCCTCTCCTGGTACTCGTTTTTCTTCGGTCTGTCTGACGGCCTCTTCGATTTCTTGTTGTGTGATACGTCCTTGTTTCATCTCCAGCTGTTGTCCTGTAGTCTGTATCTCGGCTGCTTCCTCGGGGACATCTCTGTTTAAAATGTCCCGGAAGTGCTCTGCCCATCTGTTGAGCTGTTCATCTTCCTTGGTGATGACGTTTCCCTTTTTGTCTTTGACAATTGTTGATTCGTTGGACTTGTTTCCTGCCAGGGTCTTTGTGATTGTATCGACGGTTCTCGTGGCACACCTCTCGGCTGCTGGTGCTTCTCTTGCAGGCTCGTCAATGTACACTCTCTTGTCGTGTCGGGTGCTCACAGCTCACTGCTTACTGCTCACTGCTCAATATGTTCTTCTCTCTGAATTCCTGTGCTATCGCACCCTTGTCTTCTGTCCTGTAGTCTAGCAGACGACGCTTGGTGGCTCTTCTCTCTTCGATGATCATCCAGGAGTGGTCCGTGATCCATTCTTTCCTCTGTTTTGTACGGTGTCCCAGAATGTCCTCGCTGACATCCAAGAAAACCTCCTGGATCTTCTGGCATTGATCATTGAGGTCATCTACTGGGATGTCACTTAGGATTTGGAACGTGTTGAGTAGTTCCAGAGTGAACTGTTTTTCACCTTGGGATTATTCAATCTTTGGGAGCTGAAAAGTTGTTCTGTTGTTTTCTTTTGGGTTTTTCAAAGTTTTAGCTGCAGTTAACACAAGGGAAGATGACGGTCCTTGCCAGCATTTGCTCCTCCTCTGATCACATTGACATCTTTCAAAGATCTCATCCACTTCTGGTTGATTGCGATGTGATCTATTTGGTTGATTGTTCGGCCATCAGGAGTGGTCCACGTTAATTTGTGGATTATCTTGTGTTGAAAGATGGTACAACCAATGACTAGTCCATTCTCTGAGCAAAGGCTTGCAAAGCGCTCTCCATTGTAATTTCTCTCACCGATACCCTGTACTCCGTCTTCATATCCTTCGTTGTTCGCGCCCATTTTGGCGTTAATATCTCCCATGACTATCAGGATGTCGTGTCGTGGTGTCTTGTCAATTTGCTCCTGCAGACGGCTGTAGAATGCATCCTTCATCTCCTCATCTGCTTGCTCGGTTGGTGCATAAGACTGAACGATGGTAGTTTTGACAAATTTAGAATAAAGTTAGAATAACACCTTGCTCTTTATGATACGTGAGTCACGCAGTAGCGCAGCGGTAAGAGCTCTGAACTCTCGACTAAGAAAATGCGGGTTCAAATCCTGTGCGGCGGTGTCGAACCTTGGGCAAGTTCGTTTACTGTACATTGCTTCAGTTCACTCAGCTGTATGAATGAGTACCTGGCTATAGAAGAAGAAGAAGAAGAAGAAGAAGAAGAAGAATTTTCTTTTATTTGACCCATTTCAAATAATACATACAATACATTCATTTAAAAAAATTAAATTTTACAAATATATAACCTTTTAAATAACGAAAAGTTAGGGTCAGGAGACTCCTCTAAGACTATGGTAGTCGCTATCGAGGAGCCACCTTTTCCAATAAAACTTTAACTGAATCAATAGATCACCTAATAAAATTCTTCCAGAAAAAGAAGAAAAAAAACAAATAACAAAAAAACATAATATGTATGCATGTGTGTAGTGTGAGCAAGCTTACATGATTGTTGTGTTTGTCGTTTAGGCACTGTTTTGTATTGTATCAAGTTGACAGGTGGTTGTCAGTTCTTAATTTTGCATACATATGTAGCAGTTTTGCCTGGTGCATGTTACTTGATAGTTTTGTAAAAAATAAAGTTTAACATACTTGGCAAATCCTTGTGAACTGTGTGTGCTAAGCTTTTCTTTGACAATATCAGGAATGTTATTTAGTAAAAGTGGCAAATTATGCCTAAGCATTTTTTTAGCAAATTCATGTTTAATTTTATAAGTGTATATTTTATTCCTGACTCTTGTATCATGATTATGTACCTCATAGTTAAACATTATCCTCCAGTTTTGTAAATAAACTGGTAAGTCATTGTGTAAATATTTATAGTAAAATTTTAATTGTTGTAATTTAAGGATGTCATCTACTTTTAACAAGTTGAGTTTTTTGTGAAGTGGTTCTGTGTGGGAAGTATAATTACTTAAGGTAATAATTCTCATGGCTTTTTTTTGAAGTTTTATTATTCTATTTGATTGAAAGCCCCACGCCATGATGCAATAATTAATGTGTGGCACTATTAAAGAATTATATAATATTATTTTAATATGAAGAGGTAACACATGTTTCAATTTATTTAATACGCCAATTTTTTTAGAACAAGCATTTGCAATTTTTTCAGTGTGCTTTTTCCAGTTTAAATTTGTATCTATAATTAAACCCAAAAAATTAAATTCTTTGACTTGTTCAATATTTACATTGTCTATCTTCAGAGTAAGTGTCTGTATATTTTTCTTTGCCTTTTGAAATGTCATGTATTTCGATTTTGCTATGTTTAGCGATAATTTATTTATTTTGAGCCATTCATTTATTTTTTAAAGTTCTTCATTTATTAAAGATTCTAAATTTTCGTCATGTATGTTATCGCTGAAAGTGTTTAGTGTACTTGATAGAGTTGTATCATCAGCATAAATTATGAAATTAAACATTTTACTGGCTTTTGCAAAATCATTGATATATATGATGAATAACAGGGGTCCTAAGATTGAACCTTGTGGTACACCTGTTGTTATTGATAAAATTTTTGATTTTGTATTGTCAATTTCCGTATATTGTTTACGATTTGTTAGGTAACTGCTGAATAAGTTCAGATTTGTTCCATGTATACCATAATATTTCAATTTGTCAATTAAAATTAAATGGTCAATGGTATCAAAGGATTTGGAAAAATCTAGGTAAATATTAATGGGTATTTCATCCTTATCCAGTTTGGTTATTATTCTATCTATTAATTCTAGTGCTGCGTATTCAGTTGAATGTTTAGGTCGGAATCCATACTGATGGTCAAACAAAAGCTTAGAGTCTTTTAAATAAGATAATAATTGGTCAAAAATAATTTTTTCAAGTACTTTTGAAATAGCTGGTAGAAGAGATATGGGTCTATAATTTTTGAACACTGCTGGCTCACCTTTTTTATAAATTGGAATTACCTTAGCAATTTTTAATTTATCAGGGAATATTCCCGTGGTTAATACTTGATTTATTAATAAAGTTAAAGATTTGGTTAGTGCAGGTTCAAGCATTTTTAGCAGTTTGGCTGAGAGACCATCACATCCACAGCTACTTTTGTTGGGTAGATTAATTATTGTTTTCTTTATGGTATCTTCTTCAACGTATTTAAATGTAAAATTACAGTTTACTATATTGTTTAAATAATATGAATGATCATGAATGCCTTTGTATTTAATATCATTAGCCAGGTTACTACCTATATTGGTAAATAATGTATTGAATTTATTTGCAATTTCTAGTTTGTCTGCCACAATAGAATCGGATTCTTTAAAATATTTTGGAAATGATTTATTAATTTTATGTTTAGACAGGATTTCATTTATGGTTTTCCAAGTGTTTTTTATATCAAATTTAAATTGATTAAAACATTTGTCAAAATATGATTGCTTTGCTTTGCGAAAACTTCTTTTCAAAATACTATTGTATGTTTTCAGATTAATCAATAATACGCCATATTCAGAAGATTCAGGGTTTGTGATTTTTAATTGTTTGTAAAGTTTGTCTCTGTATCGTATTGAGGTTAGCAAGCCTTGAGTTATCCATGTAGATTTTGTATGTTTATATTTATTAAATTTCACTAATTTGCTAGTCATATATTTATTTTTAGCTTGATTTATTTCATTAATAATAATGTTATAATTATGGTTTGGATCAGCATTTGAACTTGTATCAAATTTTTTATGTATTTCAGAAGAGATTATATCATTTCTGACTTTTAACATAGCCTCTGTATTTTGTACATTAACTCGTATAAATTTTGTAGTATGTTCCTCTTTTAGAGCAGTGTTCATAAGCATAAAGTATGGTTGATGATCAGACAATTTTTTTATTAATATTCCTGCTGTACTTTGCAAAATATGCTTTGTTAAATTACAAAAAAAATTATCAATAAGTGTACCAGTATATGTTGTGAACCTCGTAGGAAGAGTAATTTGGGGGAAGAGACTAAATGAGGTTAACATGTCAAAGAAAGTGCTACAGTCTTGTTGTTCGTTTATTTTTAACATATTTATATTGTAGTCCCCTGCAAGAATAAGGTTGTTGTTTTGATGATGTTGCATAGATGATATGACCATTGTAAATTCATTTATAAATTCGTTATAGTTTTCAGTTAAAGGCCTTGGAGGTCGGTATATATTTCCTATAGTGACTGTCTGCGATAAGCCTCCTCCATTTATTTGTATTATTTGTCCCTCCCATTGCTCATACATATTTAATTTCATCTTTACTTCATAATTAAAGTGTTTATCTACATACATTAATAATCCCCCTTTGGTGCTGCAACTTTTTCCTTGGGATATACAGTCATATCCATTTAATTGAATTAGTGATAAGTCATCATTATCAGATATCCAGCTCTCTTGGAGACATATTATGCTAAATTTAAAATTAAAGGAAGACAGGTCATTTACAAATGCCTCGAGCTCACTAAACTTTGCATTAATGGACTGTATATTTGAGCTTAGGATACTGAAATGTTTATTATTGTTTTGAACTAACAAATGAAATTTTTCAAAATCATAATATGACGATCGGCGTATTGTTGGCAATTCATTATTTTCATCAACAGTATTACTGATGTTTAGAATATTATTTAGACAATTATTTGTAATACCACCTGTAAATTGGAGAAAAGTTTCGTCAGTGATCATTTCAGTATATTTTTAAATTGTAATAAGATCAACATATTTTCAGTGTGCAATAATGTTTCAGTAAGAGTGTGTGCCTTTAGTGTTTGAGTTACTAGATTTTGTTTAATAATATTTGTATTTTGTTCATGTAAAGCTAAAGAGGTGCATGATAAGTAGCTACATAAAGTGTCAGAAATAGATAAAAAACAGATTATGTTTAGAAAAAAATACAATGAAAAAAAGGCGATGTAATAAAAAAAAGTCAGGACCATTTGACAAGATGGTCCGAGAAAAAAAACAATAACAATAAAACTGTATTTCTAGTGGTAGGAGCTAATGCATTCTAATGGATTCTAACCAACACATTTCCAACATATATAAATGCAAAAAATGCAAAAAGGTTATTATATTATAACAAATAAAAAGTCATGTGTGGAACATGAATAGACATTAAACAGAAAACGAAACAAGTCACGACACAAGTGAGTGACAATTGCACTAAGAGATATAAAAATAAAAAATTATATAAAGAATACTGCAAATAGCAAAACAAGATATTGAAAATAAACGTACGTTAATACAAAAGCAGGTACCCTTTAACCAACTTGTTTACATACATATAGTTCCTATAGCAGAATGCTAATGCAATCTAATGCATTTTAACAAACACATTTCCAATATATATAAATGTATAGGTTACCATATTATAACAAATAGAAAGTCGTGTGGAAAATAAGGAAGCATTAAACAGAAAACGGATCACAAGTCACAACACAAGTGAGTAATAAACTGCACTAAGATATATTCAAAACAGTTGATTTAGGGAGCACTGCAAATAGCAAAACAAGATATTGGGAAAAAAAAAAAAAAAAAAAAAATACAGTTCATATAACAGATATTGCCAATCGCAGAACTAGATTTCGTGTCAGTCAGAAATGTCACGTGAGCAACAACTAATTATTCACATCATTATCACCGACATTTGGTGCTATGTCTTGCATGTCACTGGTACTTGTCCAGCTCATTCGAGGTGTTTATCCTGTGAATCACGTTGTTGACATCCTTGATTACAATGTTCCCATTGTACGTCCAGCAGTCTCTGATTTTGTTTGCCTTTTTCAACACTCTTGTTTCGTAAGCCAACTTTGCGCGCATTGTTGTCAAATCTTCATTTATGAAGATCTTCAAACTTCGCTCGGCTACTCGTTCGTTCTTTTGTTTAAGTGAGGCTCTTGACTGAAACACTCTGTCGCGTGTCTTCTCCGATTTGAAGCGGACGATTACGGGTCGCGGCCTGGTGGAGGTGTCCATTTTGCCGCCAATTCTGTGTACCCGTTCAAAGTCGCTGGGCAATACAGCAGGACTGATTTTCATGTGCTCGTTGCAAATTTCGATGAGCTTAGACAGTGGTGGATATGTGTGTACGAATAGTCTTCGCGCAATAATTGCAGCGTGGCTGAATGCTTCCCAGAGAAGTCGAGATGGTGTTCAATTGAACAGGTCCGCCAGGGAGTAAAGTGTAAAGCGCTTTGAGCAGTCCTGAGGACTGGATATTGCGCTATATATATATATATATATATAAACTTACCATTTTACTTTTGCATCAGGCGCGAGTCCAGAAGGAGAGCAGGGGAGCGCACATGCCCGGTTTGCTTGAAAGAGTATCAATGGGGATTTTGAATCAACACCTTTCCCATTGATTCGTTGCTCCAAACATAGGCTTACACGCCCCTTTAGCTTCGTACAGCCCTGTCTTAGAACCGTATCTTATCGAATATAATTCCTGCCAAATATTATTGTAAACTGGAACAATCTTCGCACTACTGAGATTGCGCAGGCCCCCAAGCTAGAGTCATACCGGACTCTTCGCGGACCTCCCAGTCACAGAGTGAAGATTGAATCATTGTTATTAATAATTTTTTATTACACCCACCTGGACACTCCTTACTACCTGCGTAACAGTTCTCAAATTGGGTGTGATATTTTATAGGTGGCAAGCATCTACAATGCATTGACGTTATATATTGTAGATATAATAAATCAATGCAAATTTAGATGTGGGGAGGTCGTTATTTAGCAAGTTACACATAGAGTCTTCTAGGCCCCACTCTTGGTAAAACTCAGGAACCAGGAGACGAATCAGGTTCTATTTTGGTATGTCCTACACTGGCAACTATTCTGCAACAATATTTACGCTAGCACGAGTGGCTCCCATGCTAGCGTCAGTATATGTCTTAAAGCTGCAATATAATTTCGATTGTTATCGATTGTTATCCTCCTGGCTTTTCTGACTAATTTCCCGAAAAAGCAAAGCTATCAAGTATCCTCTATAATATCCTAGTTCATTGGTGCACTTGTGCTACTTCGTTTTGTTGAAATTAATAAACAAAATGCGAACTATTTCGAATTTGGTTTCGAGTCGAACGAGTCGAAACTAGCAACACTTACTTGAACATGGAAATGCACCTGGAAGTGGAAACTTCATATAATAGTATCGTGTTCGCGAATTTGGGCGAGACTGACCTCTGACCCTCAAGATTGATGCCTCGATCAAACCGTTTTTGTTGATAGTAGTGTTCGCAAGTGTTTATACAACACGTTCTTATTTTATGGCATTTACGCCGGAGATTGGACATCCCCGGACATATGCCACCGACGCAGTGAAAAAGGGCCAAATTACGCAGACAATGACAATATTCGCGCCAGACGGTTTATTTGGGAAAAACCAGTATGGATTTGTGGAACGACACAAGACAACTGACATTAACAAGTCACAAAAGAAACAGCTGGAGTAAGACTAGTCTAAGAACAGACGCTGCGTTCGCAAAACTTCTTCTAGACAGGTTAGTAATTTCAGAGTAGTGAGCCTCAGCCACGCATATTTATTCGTATGGATATAATATTATGTTGCTTATTATGTTCAGAAAACCACCACCCTTTAATACTGTGCAAATGTCCATCACAATAACATGTATCGATAGCTTGCGACTGATTTATGTGAGAGAGCAGAGAATTACCGTTACTATACAAAGAATTGCAGCCCATGTTTTGTTAAGATACAAATCCTTTTGTACATGTAAATTATAGAAGTTATGTTTTTATTTTGGTCTTTCAAGAAAAAAAGCACATCTAAAACACTACAATTTATCAATAACATGCATTTTGTAATTTATACTTCTACATTCATACATTTTGTAGAAAAATGTAAATTTATTTTCCGTTTCATTTAATTAACTTCATCTTACTTGGCAACAGTTGCGTGATTCAATTAAAAAACAGCCAGGGTTGACAGCTAACTTTCTGACAGGACAGTTTACAAATTGTTTGCACGTTGATGACACTGAAGCCACAGAGGCTTCGCTTCATGGAACATACTTTCCCAGTCAGAAACCTCTAGTTAATAACCACAGTTGCAAGTAGTTGAAAGGCCATTATCATTTTTGTTTGTTAAATCAAGCCAGGAAATCCATAATAAAATGCCTTTGTTGCTCTCATAAGAGACATGACTAACTGCTGGAATCTTCTTCTAAAGACTTACAGTGGTAATCCACCCTCTGAGTAAACAGTAGAACTTTGTGGACACTGCCAGGGGTTCAACCACTACCAGCCAAATGTCCTCCTCATTAATTAGCAGTGTTAGGTGAATTACACATTGAGATCACAACTAAGGCATTGTGTATTTTGCATGGTTTACTATTGAATTCCTCAAGCTTTGCTTTGTTGAACTATCAGTGAAAAATTGCAAAACTTTTTATTTATAATTTTTTTTCGAATAAAATTACTTTGTGACTTTATTTCCTGTAACCTTCTTTCCAGCCCATCTGTGTTCTACCTGTACTTAGTTAATAAGTTGACACTTTTAAATTGTCCATTTGTTTGTTATGTACTACACTTTTATGATATATATACGATAGTAACTTTGCCACTCTCATATCATTGTAATTTTTTTCACAACTGGACAAATGAACTTTTCACACTTGAGTGCTGAGCAAATGACCATTGGGCAAAAGACCGTGCACATATTTTTATCTGTTAATGAAATTAAAAAGTTTACAAGTTACATACCACACACACACATATATAATATTATATACTATTATATATATATATATATATATAATATATATATATATATATTAACAGGTATTAGTGCTGTAAAACCAAATTCATTTTCACAAATAATCCGACTCATTCCATATTCCAATTCATGACTTTGTTTGACAGCTTCAACACAAAGGTGTGAACTACCTCAACACCACTGCAGCCGTCACATATGACAAGATCTGTGGTGGCTCTATGGAGCATCAGTGGTCGTAGCAAAGGCAGCTCAGGTGTCCAGTCACTTCCTGAGGCTAGATGCAGCTCGGGACAGTTAGAACAAACGTAACTATTAATTGATGCTGCTATGCAAACGTGATATATATATATATATAAATCATAGCATAATAATTGGAAGATATGCAAACATATGTGATTGGTTTTAACAATTATGTTTTATTCTGACCAATGTTATGTGGGTACATCATCTTTGGTTGATAGGACTTTTGTGAAACTTTCAATTACATTGTATTTGTACATTTCATTTGCAGTTCACTTTTGGAACTTAATGTTCTATTTATTTAATTTGGAATATTTCTGTTACAAACATAAATTTGTATATTATACAGTGCAAGTAAATACACGTGAAACAATATAGCCAAGTTTCAGTGAGGATTGTACTTTCATAGTAATCATGCCTATGCAGTGGCTAAAATGTTTCAATAGCAACTCCCCCCTCCCTCCGATATCACCACTCCAGCCGAGCGGCTGAAGTTATAGTTATGGCGGCTTGGCAGCGACAAAATTTAGACACCATTTGGTTCAGCCGCCAGTGGAGGTTTTTATGCCCCCCAGGCTCGATTTCTGGATCCACCCCTGTATGTGATAGTTTTGTTTGTCTGCATGAGGATATTGCAGTAATGGGTGTCCTCGTTAAATTGCAAGTGTTGTTTAATTATCATGCAAAATTAAAATTTATGTAAATTATCTGTGAAAATATAAAACAGTGATAAAAAAGAATAATTTAGAAAAATGATACACGGCATAAAACATATATAACAGTCCTCGTGATACATTGAGAATTTAAACAAGTAAAATGTTGCTGTCAGTGTATCAACAGATTGTTGTTGAAAAATGTGAAAAGGCTTTCAATACCATTACAGGGTGTACTTCCTCACAAACATGTGCCTGGTTATTGTTGCAAGAACTCAGCTGGCTGCCACTGACTATCACTAACACAAAGACAATGAAATCCTACCACTGTAACAATTCTGGATAATTAATGTATTTTTTCATGGACACTGCTAAAAGTTATAGTTGAATTGAATACAAATACCTTGTATTATTGACTTTTGATAAATGTGTCGTCACATATAAAAATATCATACATGTCAGAGCCATCCTAATTGTCACTTTGTCTCCGGTATAGGTAGATGCAGACGTACAGCAAAAAGTCAGGAAGCTGGTATGCAGTACCATCAAAGACAGCGAAAACATAGTGATGTCATCAATATCTAAACCGATGCAGTTCACCGAAGAATGCTCGACACTGAACCTGTCTGACAGCATCGAAAGTTGTTGCCATATCTGCAAACCCTGGCACCCACTGTTCCATCACCAACTGCAGAGCTAGTCAAGCGTCACCACATTCTTATGTCGAGCAACCTGCAGTCTACATTGGTTTCCAATCTGTCAAGCTAATTGACTGACCTGGAAGCCAGTGTACACCCCATCAGCACTGGGGAATCTGTCACGGATTCAGCACTACACAATTGGGATCACTCAGTGGACATTCATATGACAAACTGTTATTATGCAGCATGTTGCATGGCTGTAGAATCTTGTCCGAGATCCTGGACAAATACAACTGCCCAGTATGCCATATTAACTTGGAGAGCAAGAGGTACTAAACACACTAGTTCAATCTCCTGTAAAAAAAACATATTCAGTAAACAAAAACAGGCATCATAGTAGTGTTGGGAGTAAATAATGATGATGTGTTCATTGTCATAATCGGTATATAATAATGTTTCATGTATGACCTGCAGCATTTCACAAGAAAAAAGGCAGCACGAAATGTTCTACTACAGCTGCATCTATACATGTTGATATCTTAGGAACAGTCAGTGTTTACCAGGGTTGTTCCGGGGAAGGGTGGCTTGATACAGCATGCAGACATTAGTGGAATATGCAATTTTTCAAAACGGTGAACAATTTTAACGATTTTTCTTTACTAGATGTTCATTGTCATTACATGAATTTAAAAGTGTTCAATTTCAATACAGTGACGCTAATCATTAAAGCATCAGTAAAGTGCATTTATATGTTTTGTTTTGAGTATACAAATTCATGTCAGTGTCTGCCATGTATAACTACTATACATATTCATGTTTGACATTTTAAGCCTGAGGTTGAATGGTCAAGATGAATGTTGGAAATGACAGAATGAGGTGTTATTGTGATGCTAACAATATATTTTCCTCGTCAAGTATTCAAAGGTTCATAATACGTATGTCTACCTTCTTCAAGAATGACTAATTTATTTTATAAACTTATTTCAGAGTCATCGCCATATGCTAAATACTGTTTAAAGGTGTATTAATATGTTTGTGTTGATACACTTGTGGGTATAATATACAAGTGCAGAAGTCAATCAACTGTTCTATGCCCAAGATGTTATTATTAAAATGTGTATGAAAACAAATGTGGTATATTTAAATGTGCACATTAAAATTTGTTGATAACTTATACGTGGTTGATTGTTATAAATTTGAAATTACCTGGATTGATCAAATGTGGGCCTGCCGCAGACTATGTATCATCCCTGTGTCTGCCTGGCCCGGGTGACCGCCTCTAGCCCCTCCTCTCATTCTCATTCATGGGTTGCAGTGTGGTCTTTAGCAATATCATAATTCATGTTACATATATTATTATGTATTCATATATTGCTGTGGTGAGAATATATACATATATTGGTAAATATATAAGAATAGCCGGCATATGTCAGTTGAAAGGTATCACAGGATACCAATTAATGCATTACATACACTATAGCCAGGCATCAAGGACCACAATGGAGACAAGTGTGTGCATTTTCTTGTGTAATCCTTATATATGGTGTACTCTAGGTGTATTGATATTTTATGTATTTACACGTTTACATTTTTATATTTAATAAAATCATCACCATCATGCTTGTCATAAAAATCTAAATTATTTTGCATAAAATACAATGCAAATCAACAATATTCTGCAGTAATAGTATCAAAAAAAATGAGTCACAAAAAATGTTTTAATAATTACGATCACCAACATAATGTGTTTGACGTTCTGTTGCACGAAATTACGGATGCTCCCTGACTACGTTACTCGCACGAACAGCAGGGGCCTGCTGCCAAAGCAATGTTACTTGTCAGTTCGCACCCTCACGTCATCTACTCTCAATATGTATTGTCGGAATAACAGCTTATTAACAACATCCTGTGTAACCAAATACAATACATATCAAATATGCTCGTTGTCACTCTCTGACTGAATCTCTGGCTGAGATGGTGACTGTCTTAGACTTAGTCTTAGACTTTTGACAGGCTCGAGTCGAGTGTTGACGTTCGCAAGTTGCAATTCTCGTTGAATTAATACACGGCTACGCGTTCTTGTTGCTAACTGCGATAGTGTAATACGTACCTTCGTACAACCACTTTGGAATTAAAATCTTCATCTTGATACGTTAAACCACGTGTGTGTTGTTATTGTTTTCGAATGCCTAGGATGCCGATCTCGCGTAAAGCACATGACCGAAATGGCGCAGTAAGCAGACAGCGCAATTGGCTTTCGCGCCAGCTACCCGACGTAACGACAAATCTTTTTTTGTCGATTAAAAAACAAGTACGCATTTTTTTTTTATTAAACAGACTGTGCGCACTAATTAAACTATCCACACATTACACATCTGGACATAAAAGAACAGGATTGGCGATGGGCAAACGAAGTGATTATGCACCTTTAACGGGAGTCTCCCCGACCTTACATATTATTCATATTACCAATGCATTGATGCATATAATGTATAGGTTGACAAGGTCAAACAAATGGAATCTTGAATCGATATTATCATAAATAGATAAGCGAGCGAAAAATGAACAACTCGGGACATGTCCAAAATCACTCAATTCAGCGGTCGCTAGCAAACTTACGGTTCATCCAATCCCAAAAATATTGGTACCGTTTGAAATATTACCTTTTCATCTACGTAGTAAATAGCACGGTTGATCATGTTAAAGTATATTTTCACCATTGTGTTTATCTGAAATGTGGTTGTTTTCATCCGCTTGAACTCAGCGAACGATGTTAGCGTCGGGTATTCTTCGCCATCTGTCGGCGAAACTGCACATTTCCTGTCAATCACCGCTGCGTTGCTATGGCATCGCACATAGCCGATCTCAGCAGTTGATGTTTACATGTTAAGCTCCACCTATTTTTGCCACCGAATGTTGGCATTACATTAGCGATCGCCGGACGCTGACAGACAGTTTGTTTACTTGTGTTTATGTCGTCTGCAAAGTGGGTGGAGTCTAAATAGCATGAAAACAAGAACTTAAGAAGTATAATCACCTACTCGGTTTCTGCCCTATCTGAGTTTCTGCCTCATTACAATTATATAGCTGGATCTCGTATTAAATACACCTTTAGTAAGATATATCGGACACAATGAGCAAAGGATGTCTATAAACTTGCAACAAAATTATTTGTCTCAAATTAAAACGAGGCAAACAGGTTTTTGACATATATTTTGATAGCGAACGCAGACCACGTGACTACAGTGCACCATGTCGGTGACGGTGATGTAAACAACCGTAATATAAAAATTTAGCGGACGAAATTGTAAGCAACTATTCACCCTAATCATCACAGGAATATTAACGAACAGCCCGTGGAGTTTATACAGTGAATGCATAGCGATTTGTCGCACAGTGATGATTTTGAACACGATGAGGCAGAAACCGAGTGCTTCCGTTTGGCGCGTGAAGTGATTATCGTCTTACGAATATTGTAAGTATTTAACTAAAACAACTTATTTGACGTTTCGTTTGCATTCCATTAATGCAATAAGTGATTATGATTAATAATATTGATACGTTGCTGAACGATTTCAAAAAATGTTGGTGAAAACTGCATATTATGCTTGCGTAAGGCAGAAACCGAGTGGTCCAGTATACGCATGTCTGAAACCTATGCAAATTAGAATTTGCGCTCCTATCGGTAGATGGGTGAACTTTGTCGACGAAACAAGTTGGTTCGCTGGTGTGTAAAAGACTGGAAACAACATGATTGCAGATATGTGTGAAGGTTCTTGTAGGAATTATTATCGGGAAACCACGTATGTGCTAGAATAACAGAAGGTGTAATCTTTCAAACGGTACCAAGATTTTTCGGATCGGATGAACCGTAAGTTTGCTAGCGACCACTGAACTGAGTGATTTTGGATATGTCCCGAGTTGTTCATTTTTCGCTCGCTTATCTATTTTTGATATTATAGAATACGACCGAATGTGCGTAAATTGAACCAATTATTTAATGTTAAAAATGGTAGACATTTGTTTATACTTGCTATTTGTTTAGATAGTCAATGTCGTTGCCTTTTTTGAAAAAAATTAATTCATGTTATTTTGTTATAATTTTATGATATCGTATAATGTTTTAGAGTAATAAACATACGTAGTGGTTATGTTATTACATTAAAATTGTGTTATACTTGTTACATTTAATTCTAGAACATCTGCTTGATGACTTCTTATAGTTTAACAACGATTGGGTGAAAAAAAAAAAAAATTGTCATGATTTTGTAGTGTGTTATTGTTAGAAAGAACCGACGTGTGGCGCTCTTGTGTTAACAGCACTGGCGCCATCTAGCGAACCGCAAACAATCGTTTTGGAACCACGGTAACGGGCCACCAGCTCGAGACCGCGTCAAGCAGAACCGTTTTCAGACACGAAGACGTGATTGAGAAGGTTAGTGCCAAATGTTTTAATCTGAACACAGATATAGCGTTAAGGGAATTATTACACCAGACACATTTGAACTAATCAACTATTTAACTTTGTAAAAAGGGCCCTAACTGATTGTAGAGTAAGATTGATAAGGATAATGCCAAACGTTTTAATCTGAACACAGTTAGGCATTAAAATAGTTATGCCACCAAAACCGTTTGAACTAATCGGCTGTCTAAACAATATTAAAATAAGGACCCTAACTGATGTTAGAACGTTATTAGTAATGCAAGATGGTTTGGACAGTTCTTGAAACGCAGTGTCCGTGACTATGACGTCATAACTTCAACAAACATTCGCCATTGCGTAGCTAAGCACGTTATTTTTAAGTCCGGGTTCCTTGATACCGACAGAGCGATCCTTACCCGTAGAGGTTAACTACCGTATACCGCAAGAGTAGGAATCAGTCGTCATAAAGTTTCACCGTAATGCTCTACAAGATTGAACTAGTTTCCGTTCCGCAGAGTTTTACTTCCGTGCGTCGCAGATGGAAACTGTCTCCCTTAGGTTTGACTGTTTTATCATGCGCAGTGAATGTGCGGCAGTTTGCTGAATTAATTCTACAGCAGTACTTTGTCCTAGAACTACATGTCTTCGTCTGCAGCGTTCGATTGGCTGAAACCCAAAACAGCCGAATCTTGAATGACAACGAGACGATTGGCCCAGGTTTACTTCGGAGTTTTGAAAAAGTGACATGCCGGAGATAGAGAGATTCATATAACCAGTAGTGCTTTGGATAATCACAAAGACAATAGTATTTCCGAAAACCGAAAACACACAAGCGGCCGCACCCGAAGGAGACTCGTTGCCGACGCAATCGAGACGAGAACTTCTCGAGACAGTCTCGTCGTCACATTGTCAGTGCGCGGGTTTACCACGTCGGCAACGGAACAGTTTCAGGCCATCGCTGACTCATCTTGAGCGAAACTCGAGAATCCGAATGTTCGAATTTTGAAGAACGTCGCGGACGCGTCTGGTTTCAGCTTCCGCGCCTGTTCAATGCGTCTTCTTTCCGCCATTTTGTTTCTTCCCGTGTCCACGTAAACATGCGCATCAATCCGCCGTGACCCTGTCTTGTCCGCCTAGAGTGCATGGCAAGCCACGACAGCACTGGCTGGAAACGGGATCGATACCTGGGGACGATTCCACTAATTCTTATGAGCTCATAAGACCGATTTCACTTTTTAAAATCGACTTAGCTTCGTAATACTAACAGCAGTGGCGAATCAAGGCATTCGTATTTCGTATTAGGCATTCGGCACTTTCGTGGGCCCTGTATAAACCCAGGGGCGGATACAGAGAAAGTAGTGTAGGGGCCTCCCAAAATCTCCACCCCCCCTCGCAAAGCTTGCCAAAAACCTCCCCTAGCGCCGGAACAGAATGAATCTTGGGTGTTCTGAGCCGGAGATTAAGCAAGACTTCGTTGTGGAATCATGACATCGGAAAACGGGGGTGGGGTGGGGGTGGGGTGCTGCTGAAGATTTTGCTAGAGCTTCAGCACCACTCGTTTTAGCAAGTTATGTAAAATCATCTTTATAACGTTTGTTCAAACATATAGGGCCTGCATCAGGATTATTCCCAGGTTGCACAACTCATTGGGTCAAAGTTAAATTACCAATGAAACTTATGCAGTAGCCATTACATTGACCAAATCATGTCTTGCTAGCTGGGTTTCGTGAGTATTCAGTTCACAAAATATATGCTCGGGTCTTTTCGTGGGCCCCTGGTCTTCGTGGGCCCTAGGCACGTCCATATAGTGCCTATTGGTTAATCCGACACTGACTAAAACGATCTTGTAAACTGAAATATGTAAACTTTACTGTCACAGTTGAGACAATAAAGAGTATATTATCTTATCTTGACACCAGAACACTTCACGGGGACACTTTCGCGAAAATTAGTTCCTCGGTGATACGGCGGGACTTTTAGCATTTTAAAAAAGACCCTTAAATTTAACAACGGAGTCTTTTAAACGATGGAGTTTCCTTATGAAGTTATTATCTTTGTGAGACGGTCCCCTTATATACAATAAGCCCTAATCGTTGGCAATTTCTCTCAACCCCGCTGACAACTTGTTTCCGCAGTGTGCGGCCCACTTTACTAATGTTTTACCTCACTAAATCTCCTTTCGAAATTCCGACCCTCCCGCGACTGTCGTGAAGCAACTCGGATGTTTGCCGTAAACTGAATACTTCGTTTTTCAGTGTCCACTCCAATCGGACCTATCCAACCGGACATCGCAACTGAACATCCACAATGGGCAATTTAATCGAATACATCCAAAACCTTGACACCCCACAGAAAGTTGCGATCGTCCTTGGTATACTGATCATCATTGTGTTTGTGCGACGGCGAAGGGCACCCGCTCCAGCGCCGCAATAGCGGGAGCAGCGGCGACAACGCGAATGCAACGGCGGCCATGACGAACCGAACCACCATCTGCCGCAAGGCTCCCCGTCGTGACGTCACATCCGCCTCGATCGCATCGTGCGCTGCTTCCGGTCTTCACAAACGGGACACCGCGTTACTGTTGCAGAACCTGAAACAATGCGTGTGTCTTGCCAGCCAGACGGGAGCCGCAATACCCGGTGTTGGTTCTTGTCGTATTTGTTGATGGTCCCGCCGACCCAGAGCCGCGTGGTGCACCGGAAACAACAGATAATGCACCAACAAACAGTCGCAGGGCGATCACAGCGATTGCAACAATCAGGAAAACTGGTCAACAACTGCGGTAACAACGACGCCACGTAGTTGTTGGAGCATTTTAAAATAAAATCAATTTTAACGCAAATTTCTATGGCCCAGTGTGTATTTCGTGCCAGAATACGAGCGGGGTGGGATGATTATCGCGCACACGCGCACACGCGCACACGCTCACACGCGCACACGCGCACACGCGCACACGCGCACACGCGCACACGCGCACACGCGCACACGCGCACACGCGCACACGCGCACACGCGCACACGCATGTGATTCCACATTGAGCGCCTAGGGTGATTGTGAAATGACCCCTAGGAGTTGTCAAGGGTCGACTTCGCCCTCGGCTGCTGGTGCTATTGTGATAGTTCTTCCTATGTGCATGACTCATTACAACGTGTCTCACTATTAGTCATGGTTCACCCGGGAAACCACCGCACTGGTGTCGTAGCAAGCAAGTCTAACGTATCTGCAACGCCAATGTCACCAATATAGGAATTCAGTGTACGGTATGTTAATGGAGTCACCGGAGTTTAGCGTAACGTTGCCAACGATATATATATATATATATATATATATATTATATCGCATGATAACTGGTTTGCTTGAAATTTCGGTTACATTTGGTATTCTAACGGTGCGCATCAGCAGCGCCGTATCCCGGAAGTAGCCCGTGAGGATGACAATACTATAAGACACGTGATATTTGCTTCAAATGGGATATTTGGTGTACCATTGACCTAATATAACACCCAGTACATTATGGGATTAAAATGAGCCGCCGTGCGTTGATAAGGTCAAGTGCGCCAATGTTGCGATTTAAATTACTTGACCATTATGTGAAAAGTCGTCGTATGACAGTATTTTATATTCATAAGCGTACGATCAATACCATAATTCGTTTGTTTTTAGAAACGTTCTAGATGTATATATATATATATATATCTGGCGTCGGAACGTGGTGAATACTGGGGGGCTGAGGCGCTCAAGAGACAACCCTAATTGCACCACACTGAAGCTCCCCAAAATCCCATCTTGAGGTTTGGAAGCTGTCTAAAAAAATATAAATTTGTACCCCACCTAGGCTCGCCAAAACACCCACATTGCCGCTCTCCATAATTCTCAATTTGCACCCGCCTTTGCGGCTTGCCAAAAACCCGCACTGAGGCTGTCCACAAACCACAATTTGCACCCCTGCCCGAGGCTCGCCAAAAAACTCACCTTGACGCTCTCCAGAAAGATAAATTTTCAACCCTCCCCCTCTTCAGGCTCTTAACCAAAAATTCAAATGGCATCCCAAAATCAACCCACCTTCCCTAAATATTCGGAGTCTTCATCCCTCCCCCACCTAAAATGTAGGGTTCTGACTTCCCCTAGCCCCCCGATTCCCATGGTATGTTATTTTCAAAACAGATGATAAGCGTTAATGCTCGGATGCATGATATTGACCATATTTATAATATATATTATCATATATATAAATTATATATATATATATATTACTCTCCAAAGACGGAGTATTTGAAAATACGTGACCATATAATCACGTGCATATATATTATGGTACGCAGACATCCATAATTTTATGAAAACGCACTATAGATTAGTCCAAGTAGTGAATGTAGTAACACGTGGACAGGCGATATTAAATAAAATATGGACGAACATAGAGGAGGTATATACATCGCCTGTTAGTATTTCCGAACTTGGGTCATCAGACCACAACATGGTGTTACTTAAAACAAAATGTAACCGTTTAGTTGACACTGGGTTTGTGACACGTTTAACCTTAAGGTGTATGGAGTCATATGAAACAGCCGCAATCGCTATGGGTGTGTCTGCCATTAAATGGGAACCGTTATTTAGGCTTGAGTCATGTGCAGATCAGTATTTGTATTATAAAACTGTTATTTGCAACCTCATGGAAATATGTTTTCCTATTAAGGTCGTGACGCGGAACACAGCTGATAAACCATGGGTTACGGACTGGTTTAGAGCATTTAGTACAGTCGGAAGGTATGCCCCCCATGCACCCAGTGGATTTCTAAATGAAACTTACTTTTTTGCAACCCTGAAGGTGTCTAGTAAACAGATTTGGATGTTCACATTTCGAAATAATGTCCGAAGGAATCCGCTTGGCGGCCATCTTGGATTTTGTCACGAGCGACTGGTAAAATCAAGGATACCCATAACTTTTGAACCATTCATCGTACACAGACAAATGAACCAACTTTTTCGTACAACTGTGGCATGAGGAATCGCTTGAGATGGTTATTTTGACGATTCATACATATTTATTGCTTCAAAATGCACATAATACCATATTTTCATGCTTGAAATCGAGTCAAATACTAAGTTAAGGATAGGTGATTGCGCATAAGCATTGACTGAACATTATATGCCACTACTAGGCAGAAAATGGGCTAATTGTGAGTCCAAGAAGAAAGGAAACTTCACAAAATCTACCCACTACGATCAGTATCTACGTCTACTCAAGAACTATCTACCCGAAACTTACCCTCGACACTACACACTAATCATCATCATCGCCAAGAAGCAGCTCATCATAGTCAATCTGCTGATCATCTTCCTATTCTCCCTCTTCCTCCTCAGCAGCTTTCTCAAGCAAGTCAATGAGTGGGGGAGGCAAGATGGGTCCATACGACCACACTGGCTCCAGTACACCCTCCTCAGTCTTCACCCATCCCTGTCCATCATCGTAGGGCTTGGGTCGCCAGAAGCGAGGCTGGTTGGCCCGCTTGTACTTGGCTAGTCGCTAGTTGACCCGGCCAACATGGATAATTAGCAGGGTGGAAGGAGAGCCAGGTCAACCTTGGACTTGGTGGTGAGCTTCTCGTTTTCTCCCACCATCTTTATGAGCATCTTGCCTCGCACAGCATCCACTGATGTCTCGCGAGCACAGACGCGAACCGAGACCTGCAATCTTGACACAGAACAGGGTCGCAAGACTGCTGCACATCAGCAGGCATTCATATATGTGGTATAATTTATTGATGATCACGTGATTGAGCAGATTGAGGTGGTGCAGCTCTCCTCCCTGCGGCTCCTCTACATCAAGGAACTGAAGCAAAATGGCTACCCAAAGTCTGACTATAGGAGCGAGAAACTCAATAACCGACTCGAGGTTCACAAAATCAGTGAGCCAATTGCTGTCACCAACGTGAATCCAGGTGTCAAGGGCTTTGTCACATACAATCTGGTCTACAATGGCAGCATCGCGGTTGCGGACGCTGTGGCCTACGTGTACAAACTCGGCTCCACGATCAAGTAGGAGGATGTTGTTCTTTTTCTCCGAGAGGTGATCCTATTGAGCCTTCAGCGTGTCTAAGTCCCTAACCTGGCCTCCCACAGCCGAAGTTCTCGAGATGTAGTCCGAGGATCTCCTCCCTCCAGACATTATATATTTCTTCAACATTGTTATGTCTGGAGAGGCAGAGGTTGAGGAGAAGTGTGAGAAGACGAGACGCTGTCTATTTGCCAGGACCTCTGCCGTGCGGTGACGAAGGGTGAGTGGAAGCTGCCGAAACACATCCTCTTCTGCTGCACAGTTCGGCACCTGTACCGTAGTAAGCAGCTGGCCACCATCCTTAACAGACTCGGCCACTCTGAGTCCTAAGACTTCGGCATGGAACTCGATACGGCCATGGCTAAGGTCATCACTGAGGTGTCGACCTACCTGACTCCTCAGATTATCACTGGTGAAGGTAACGACGTGTTCCATCTCGAATGGGATAACCTAAACAAAATCACTACCAATGTCCATGGCCCCAATGTCGTAAATAGTGCGGGTCGCATCATGATTCAGGAGGTGAAACCTGGCTTCGATAGCATGCAGGAGCAGGGCTTACCGCTCTATGACCGGGCTAAGAGTCGGTCACTTAAGGTGGATACCCTCGAAACCCTCTCTCCTCTACATATTTAGAAACGAGTAGGACCCAAATTCCCAGATGGAGCCGTATTCACACCTGCTGCGGAGAACGACAAGGTGTACAAAGCGAGTGTGACGGAGTACCTTGTGTGGTTCTTGGTGCAGATGACGGGCAGCAGTGGGAAGCAGCCGGTCCCTGCGTTTGGTGAATACATCTCCGCCACTGTAACGAAGCCCCCCAGGAAGTCGACCATTGATTACTTTACCTCGATCAACCGGCCATTTACCGAGTACTGTGTCATCCAGGAGCAACTCAGACGGTCTGCAGAAGCTACCTCCGAGGTCGGACAGAAGTACGTCATTAACACGTTCGACCTTGGTGGGTGAATGAAGGTCCTTCTCCTCAGATGGAAATTTCCAGAGAAATACAAGTCGCATGTAGTCAACCCAGGGCAGTTCCACGTTGTGATGAATTACATGGGTATGATGACTGGGCACAAGTTCAGGGGCTCGGGGCGATGGAGCGGCTACTGATGGAGAAGTTTGAACAGGAGGAAAACGTCCATGTAGACAACCAAGTGGCTCTCCTCAACCTGGTCAAGTCCTGCAGCCGAGAGAACCTCGACCTCGCTCTCCAGGACCCCTCAACTCTCACCATCGTCAACAAGTATGTGGAGTTTGAGGACAAGGTGTGTGCAGTTCACCTGGTCAAGACCCCTACCTTCTGGTTCGGCTTCATTGAACACACCCGCCTCATCCTCATCTATTCTGTGAAGACCAACAACCTTAAGCTCTACCACAGATGCAATGGGGAAATGGCTGCTAACATATTCTTCGCATTTGATGGTCCGAACTACTCCAGGTACTTGGCCTGGCTGGAGGTGCTCCTTACCAACATCGACCTGTCTCACCCTGGCGCGAAGGAGCTTCTTGAGAAGGGCGGCATCGCAGTGGCACGGTCATTCAATCCCGGTGCACTCAGCGCAGTCGACAAAACCATGGAGGAGACATTCATGAAGTTCGCCAAGTCCGCAGGAGGTCTAGTATTGCTGTTCTCAATGTTCGCTGCTTATCAGCGTTGATGCTGCACCACATCCGGTCATGCCCAATAGTTTGAGAGGATGCTCGAGATGTGTGGACTCAGCAATGACCCCGAATGTCCAAAGGCAAGGAAGCATCGCCAGCGCGAGGCTGCTGAGATCAAGAAGAGCGAGGAGCTGTGCAACAAACACTCACTGCTACCCAGAACCTCATCGACTCCTTCGCCATCCCTGACAAAGACCGGCTCTACAACGTCGCATCTGGTGTTCCTGTTTCCCCGGAGGTCGAGATCGATGTCCTTCGAACTGACACAGTTGGTAAGGAAGCCAAGTAGGCCTTCATCAGTGATCGTTTCCAGAATGGATCATCTGAGGAAACCTTCTTTGAACCCATCAAGAAGCAGAAGCTGAAAAGACGATGGAGACCTCAAACAAGACAGTTAAACTCACCTCCACACGGGGAAAGCTCATCCAGTACCGTGAGCAGAGCAACCTGGCCTTTATGCTTCTTATCAAGTCGCAGCTCCTGGATGAGCCTCTCGACCTTGATGAACTGATGTGGTACTCCCTCACCCCTGTTCCTCCCCGCCTCGGCACCCCCGACGGATTCTTCGCCAAAACGAACAAGGCCCCTATGCTACACTTCTTGCTAAATGACACCCTCGAGGAGGTGCCCTACCCACAAGACGCGATCCACATCCAGGATGGCATGGCTCTCTGACACGTGCTCACCAATCTGCCCCATACGAACGGTGACATTTGCCTCCAGGTGCTGGACCAGATGGCTGCCAAAAAGAACTTTGTGTTCTCCATTGACTGCTATCATGCAGACTCTATCAAGGCACAGGAATTGCGCCGTGGCTTCTCACAGAAGTACATCATTGATGGCCCGGCCACCAGGAAGCCCGCCGACTTCAAGCTGTTCCTGGCCAATGAAGAAAACAAGCGACAGCTCTGCCACCTGCTGCTCCGGATCTGGAGCAGCAAGGCGGCGGCCTCGTGACTCGAGAAGTGCGGGGCAGCGGTTGCCATCGAGGAGGGGAAGGCACATCAGCTGGACTCATTCAATGGTGAAGTGACTACGCGCGAGATCGATGAGTTGTCCTCAGACCAGGAGGAGACGTGCATCCGGGTCGTTCTCTACCTCCAATATGCCACAAAGCAAGGGTACAAGTCGGCTGTAGTGAGAATTCCTGATAATGAAATATTTTCCATCCTGCTCCACCACTCGCACTCCATCAGCCTCACCATCAATCTCGACACTGGCATGGGCAAACACCGCCAGATAGTCAACGTGACGGAGCTGGCCAGGTCACTGGATCACACGGGTCGGGTTCTACGTGTTCTGCACCAGCGCCTTCAAGGGCAAAGGCAATGTGGCGCCCCTGAAAAAGCTCCAGAAGAACCCTAAGTATCACAACGGTTTCAAGAAACTTGTTGATGACTGGACGGTGAAGCCGGAAGTGATGACATATTTGGAGGCCTACACCTGCCCCATGTACTGTTAGGCTCGCGAGACATCAGTGGATGCTGTGTGAGGCAAGATGCTCATAAAGATGGTGGGAGAACACAAGAAGCTCACCACCAATTTCAAGGTTGACCTGGCTCTCCTCCCACCCTGCTAAGTCTCCATGTTGGCCGGGTCAACTAGCGACTAGCCAAGTACAAGCGGGCCAACCAGCCTCGCTTCTGGCGACCCAAGCCCTACAATGATGGACAGGGATGGGTGAAGACTGGGGAGGGTGTACTGGAGCCAGTGTGGTCGTGTGGACCCATCTTGCCTCCCCCACTCATTGACTTGCTTGAGAAAGCTGCTGAGGAGGAGGAGGGAGAATAGGAAGATGATCAGCAGATTGACTATGATGAGCTGCTTCTTGGCGATGACGATGATTAGTGTGTAGTGTCGAGGGTAAGTTTCGGGTAGATAGTTCTCGAGTAGACGTAGATACTGATCGTAGTGGGTAGATTTTGTGAAGTTTCCTTTCTTCTTGGACTCATAATTAGCCAGTTTCTGCCTAGTAGTGGCATATAATGTTCAGTCAATGCTTATGCGCAATCACCTATTCTTAACTTAGTATTTGACTCGATTTCAGGCATGAAAATATGGTATTATGTGCATTTTGAAGCAATAAATATGTTTGAATCGTCAAAATAACCATCTCAAGCGATTCCTCATGCCACAGTTATACCAAAAAAGTGGGTTAATTTGTCTTTGTACGATGAATGGTTCAAAAGTTATGGGTATCCTTGATTTTACCAGTCGCTCGTGACAAAATCCAAATGGACCCCTTCGGACATTATTTCGAAATGTGAACATCCAAATCTGTTTACTAGACACCTGCAGGGTTGCAAAAAGTATGTTTCATTTAGAAATCCACTGGGTGAATGGGGGGCATACCTTCCGACTGTATTAATTAGTACGTAAAAGACAGCGCGCTCATGTCAGTGGTGATTTGAACCAAGCAAAAATATTGCGGAATAAAGTTAAACGCGCCGCTTCGAGACTTAAGTACAATTTTTACCAAACACAAATTGCAGCATTGAATGAATTAGGTTCCCACGTTTGGTGGAAAAATATGAAAAAAATAATGGGACTTAAAATAAATGACAATTCGTGCAAAACAACGGATGGTGATTGTGCGTTACTAGCCAGTGGAATGAGCGAGTTTTTTGTATCTGTAAGTGAACATTTACCTCGTTTAAATAAGGATCACAAAATATTCACAGTAAGCGAGGAACTGCCAGATCAGTATGTCATCTGTGTAATGGCTACTTTCAAAGCTTTACAGAATGTTAAGGTGAACAAGGCTACTGGGCCTGACAACATTCCTGCTTGGGTGTTAAGAATTCACGCAAACGTCCTCGCTCCTCCATTAACTGCTATCATTAACAAGTCTCTAAGAGAAGGAGTACTCCCTATGGAATGGAAAATGGCCAACATAATACCTTTACCAAAAACAAACCCACTTGTGTCGATTGAAAAAGATGTTAGACCAATATCACTAACTCCAATAGGTACTAAGGTGTTTGAATCAATAATAATGAAATGGGCAGATGACGCAATTGAAGGAGAATTTGATGCTAAGCAATTTGGCGGAATTAGTTATACTTCCACAACAGACGTTCTTGTCGAAATGGTACACAGATGGTATGAGGCGACTGATAAATTGGATTCTCATGTCCGAGTTGTAATCCTAGATTTTAGCAAAGCGTTTGACCTCATTAATCATCATTTGTTACTAGAAAAGCTACAGTTGTATGGTTTGCCTTCACATATTATAAGATGGATGGCAACATTTTTATTGGACAGAACTGAACAAGTAAAGTGGGAAATAAATATTCGCATTCTGGTCACCCCAGTGGGGGAGTACCACAAGGAACACTGTCTGGACCTAAATGTTTCCTAGTCTACGTAAATGATTTAGAAACGCCTGTTCCGTTATACAAGTATATAGATGACAGTACATTGTTCGAATATGCGATAGAAAGGGTGTATATATTATGCAAGAATCGGTTGACGTTGCTGCTAGGTGGACAGAACAGAATGATATGAAAATTAATTCAGGAAAATCAAAAGAGATGATCATCTGTTTTGCACAAGATCGGAATTTTCGAAACACTATCCCGAATATAAAGATCGATGGAAAAGATGTAGATCAGGTAGACCATGCCAAATTTCTATGTGTTACAATTTCAAAGGATCTGACATGGAATAAGCATGTGGAAAATATTATTTTTAAAAAGGCCGGGAAACGACTGTACATGTTGTATCAGTTAAAGCGAGTAGGAATTACCCAGAATGATCTGGTCACTATATATGTCAGTGTTGTGAGACCTGTTTTAGAATATGCTTGCCCTGTATGGCACACTAACTTGCCACAATATTTATCTGACAATATTGAAATGTTACAGAAAAGAGCATTAAAGTGTATTTTTCCTGCAATAAGTTACGCTGAGATACTCAGGCGTGTTAAATTTAGACATTGAAAGCAAGGCGAGACTGCCTTTGTCAAAAATATTTCAATAAGATTAAAGTTAGTACACACAGATTAAACCATCTGCTGCCTAACAAAAGGCAAACCAAATATGACATCATACAGCGTAATGTGTATCCTTTGCCAATAACCCGAATAAACATATACCGTAACTCTTTTATTCCATGGGGATTACACAACTGCCAATAACGATTGAAGGGCGAAAGGATGGTATTTATACTGTATGACATTTCAGGTGTCTGGATCGGCTATTATATGCTTCTTTTGAATTAATAATTTCTAATATAAGTTTTGAAGATAAATAAACCATTTTTTCTCAGAGTTTGTCTCAGATACTAAACAATACAATTGATGTTTTATCTTGTTTAGAGATATTTAAATGTGTTTAAAGACAATTAACAAATATGTCAAAAATCACCTTAAAATGGCATCTTATTTCATTTTGAGAAACTCCCCAAAAGAAAAAATTGTATGGTTGTAAGTACAAACATGTTATTGACATTCAGACGTTTTTTTTTAACAAATGCATATTAAGTTTGGTACAGCTTCATAAACATTTTGTTACAATGTTGAAAGATAGCAAAAATCCGTACTGCATTTTTAGCACGACCCCTTCACCAAACATAAAATCATCCCGTGCAATTTTGGGTAAACACAAGTCGAGTTCATATGCCAAGTTATGGCTTTGTAAGTGTTGTAGTTTTTTTTAAATAAAAAGTTACATTAAGTAATACTTCCTGGTTGTTTCCAATAATACAAGTGTCACCAGATGCTTGTTTTTTGCTTAGAAATGTGACTTTTTTACTGGCATGTGGCTTATTTCAATACCACACTTCTATTACTTAGATTTCCGCCCAAGGTTATCCCGCCAAGTTGTCTCATGATATTGTATTACGAAGGGCCATGTGTTGAACTTGTTGTGGTAGACAAGATTGATTGACACCTGCTGAGGTCGGGCATTATCAGAGAATAAACAAAACTATCGCTAGTATTTGGTGATTTGACAGCGTCATGCATTTACGTAATTATAATACAACAGCATAGTGGCATGATAATAATCAGACTATTATGATCTGCATTCATGGTGAATGAATTTATGTTTGAACTGGGCTGACGCACACGTGATCGTCACTATGGAAACATCGTCTGTTTCCAAGAATCTAAAAAGGGACTTTCCACAGACACACTAAAAATACTAGTTTTTAAAGGACGGATTGGTGACATATGGTGATAGTGACTTGGTTTTTTAATAGTACACATGTTCATTCTGACACCTACTAATGTTATATGAAGAAAAAATAAAGAAATCAACTGACATGATACCCGGTGCAGCTACATTCAGTGTATTAATATTTTATGACGTTTCAATGTATTAGTTGTATTTTATTGTATATTGTGAATCCAATTCAGTTGAGTTGCTAATAAACTTGTGTTATTATTATTAATATACATATAAATTGACAGAGCGTTGAAAGAAAACACGTCGCACGGACATATCGCATCGAAAGCAAAGTAAACGAGAAACGTGCGAAGTGGTGTATTCCAACCACTCCCGCCTGTCAAACCTACGTAAACCCATGAAGTCGGAGTTTGTTTTGTGAATGACAGTATGACCTCGAACTAACTAATCCGCTTTGTCCACAACTGCACATTGCTATGCAGAGTTGGGGGGGGGGGGGGGGTGGACGTCGCTTCTGCGTTTTACCTGTCTTCTGTTGACATTCAGCCAAAGTCCGCAGATAAGGAAATTGTACACAGAACTGCTATTTACAAATCGATACAC
>OZ023215.1:22537132-22604632 GCA_963995525.1 Escarpia spicata
ACCTGTGATTATTTCAACGGGAACGCGTGTTGCATCAACAGCGGTGCTTATAGTATATAGTGGAAGGTGGGTCATTTTGTCTCGTCTAGAATCGTCTTTTCTGATCAGAGCTCTTGAACAAATCTATCTGGTATGGTTGTGTTTTGCTGCAGATGAATCACGTCGTAGATGACGGATAAGACGAGATGGCCAATGGAGACAACAGCGTGGAGTTGAAGGACATGACGAGCATTCGAGTTGCTCCGGCAGAAGGTACACCCAACTCCCAGCTGATGGCAACGCTTTTAAATTTACAAATTATAAAAGAGTACCTTCGATTTGTTTAAATGTGCCTACATTTATAGCGGATGTGTTACGTAGACATTAGTATTCGTTTAAAATACGATGTCAGTTAATCATTTATTAACATTTATTTGTATATTGTTCTTAACACCAGAATAAATGTATTGAAGGTATACTAGTGTTTAATAAGCCTGACACACAATTCCCAAGTTGATACTTGCACCCGCAAAATGTTAAAATTGTAACAAAACTATTCAGATTCTATACACGGTCTACTTCCAATTTCCATTTGGTTAACCGCAAGAAAACTTTTGATGTTTGTCATATTCTCGTTTTCCCACTGTCAGGATAACCAATTCAGCGAATTTCCTGTTAATAATTACCAACCTGGTTGATCCAAGGTAAGGAAACAGACACAGTGCCTTTAAGATAACTTCATATTTTTGTTGCAGACACAGGTTTGCCGAAGGAGAGCCAGGATCTGCGACAACAAAGACGTCTCCTTCTGAATTACGCTGAAAACAATGACGTCCAAGGAATGCGGCGCCATTTTCAGGTAGGAATTTACAGGCAGCAATTAAAAAATGTCGGTACCCACGTTAGTGAAATGAAGACATAGTATGCTTTTAAAAGGCGCTAGGCAATGTGTACTACAATCTTGTTTACAGTGTGGGCTATTGTAGGTACCGTTGGGAGTTTGGGTAACATATCATAATCCTCAGTGCGTTCGTGCATCAGCCGTCAGCGAGTTCTAATTGTTAACATTTGAAAAGCTAATGAAAATATTACACTATGAACACCGGAAGTGGCTGGAATAACATCTCATAATAGGCAGACGACGTTCAGCCGAGAGAGCAAACAAGGGCAGGAGACCGGGATAGACGGAGACGTCTCGTAAAGGAACGGACCAGACGATGCGAACCCACCACATAAGAAGAAGGAGAAAACGATAACGAAGAAGAAGAAGGAGAAGAAGAAGGAGGAGGAGGATAAGAAGAAGAAGGAGAAGAAAGAGAAGAAGGAGAAGAAGAAGAAGGAGGAGGAGGAGAAGAAGGAGGAGGAGGAGAAGAGGAAGGAGGAGAAGAGGAAGAAGAACGAGAAGAAAGAGAAGAACGAGAAGAAAGAGAAGAAGAAAAAGGAGAAGAAGAAGGAAGAGAAGAAGAAGACGACGACGAAGAAGAAGAGAAGAAGAAGAAGATGATGAAGAGGAAAAAGAAGAAGAAGAAGTAGAAGGAGAATACGATATTATGCACATCCGTAATAGTTGACGAATAGTAGACAATGGTATGTCTCCATTTGTTAAACGAATGTCTCATTAATGTTGGTATTCCTTTTAGGTGTATGACACATGTGACCCCAACATCATTGACTACCAGGGTCGCACGGCTCTGAACATCGCCGTGAGCAAAAACTACGAAGACGTCGTCGACTCTCTGTTGACTCACAGCACCATCTGCCTGCAAGACGCAGAGCTAGTTGCAGCAGAGGAAGGCAACACTGCTATGTTGGAGAAACTTCTGGACTGGCGAGAAACGTAATCTTTTGTTTCTTCTTCTTTACGTAGTCTGTATCTATGCACCCTCATATTACAATCATCACCAGATTTTCAGTCATTTCGAGATGATATAAACGTTAACTTTTTGACGTTACCTGAAAGGTTGGAACATATAAGTAACAATTTTATTCTGAATGTACAATGATCAAAACCACTCGGAACATTGTTAACAAACAAATAGAAACGGTTTCTTCTTCTTCTGAATAAGTGATCCGATAAGAACGTGCAAGAAGTAACTTCTGTGTGAAATGCATGTAATTATTGCGTAGAGACCGTCATATTGCTGTTAGTTCCTGATACCGTAACAAAGTATATTTTTAATGTCGTTGTCTGGAAATAGTGATTAGCTTAGAACATAATGTTCATCATTCTACGTACGTATATACGTATAAAAGCGAGGAGTTTTGGGAGGAGACGAACGTCATCGTTTGCAAATGTTCACATAGCTACTGTTTTTCACTACATATACCATTATTCTTGAACCATCTTTCTAAGGCATGTCCCTTGAGGTTACGTAGTCAAGGTTTTAATAAAATTGTTGCAGAAAGCACAACAAAGAACCTGTGGGAGTTTTGTTTTCAAACAAAAACGTTGTTTCCCAGCCATCCTTCCATTACTCCATTTACACTACAGCCACACACCTTCCTTCTTCCTAACTCTTTAAAGGGATGCAGTCTTTTCCCAGTTTTTCATTTAGTAATTAATATAATGTTCCTAAGATTATACTAACTATATTGAAGTTATACTGCCCACCAAATTACGCTTAATAAGCCCGTAACAAAGTTCGCAATTTGGAAGATACAACCAGGGGCATGTTTAAATAGTAAACAAAACATGTTTCAAAACCAGCTTTATTGGCAATACGGCCGAGAATGTAAATTTTCGCTCACATCGACGTTTCAACCGCCTTCGACGGTCTTCATCAGGAACTGTTGTTCCTCTGCTCGCCAAATGGTATGTCCCAAGCCAGGTTGAAAAAGGAGGAGGGTTGGGCGTAGGGCCAGTAACCCTACCCCGTAAAAACAAATCCTACTACAGAAACGACGAGAAGAAGCCATTCCGGTACACTTTCTAGGGGAAGAAGAGAAGGCACATCCATAGATGTGGATGCATCTGCATCTACAGATGTATCTACACCTACAGATGTATCTATGACAGGGTTGAGTGAAAGCCGTCAGGAAGCTCGACCCCCGATGAACCATATCTTTAACGCCAAAACTAACACTAGAGTAGGCACATGGAACGTTCGAACGCTCTTTCAGAGCGGGCGGATGGAGCAAGTGCTGAAGGAAATGAAGGCTTACCATCTAGATATTCTATGTGTAAGCGAGATGAGATGGACAGGACAAGGATGCTTCAACAGCGGAGATAAAACTGTACTCTACTCCGGAAACGAAGATCACCACGTCCATGGAGTTGGCATCATCCTGAATAAGGATACTACAAAAGCACTGATAGGGTGGAAGCCAGTTAGTGAACGCATAATCACAGCAAGGTTCAACACCAGACATGTCAAAGTCACCGTAGTGCAAGTATATGCCCCAACCGAAGTCGCCACAGACGAGGAAAAGGACAACTTTTACGACCAACTCTAGAACGTGCTGGATGAGATACCAAGCTTTGACATAAAAGTGGTGGTAGGAGACTTTAACGCGAAGCTGGATGGAGACAGAAGAGAAATGTATACTACGGTTGGACCTCACGGTTCAGCTGGAAATACGAATGATAACGGTGAACGATTGCTCTCGATGAGCACCGCCAGTGGTATCAGCAATGGCAATACCTTCTTCAAACATAAACGCATTCACAAGAAAACCTGGATCTCACCAGATGGCAATACATCGAATGAGATTGATTACATCTGCATTAGTAGTAGATGGCGTACATCTCTACAGGACGTCCGAACCTACAGAGGGGCAGATGTTGGTTCTGACCACAACCTTGTGATTGGTAAAATCCGTTTGAAGTTAAAGAGAGTCAAGACTGTGAAGACGGTCAGGCCATATGCGACAGATAACTTAAAGAACACATACACATCAAAACAATTCTATGAGGAAACTAAGAACAGATTCCAAGCGCTACAACACTCAACCGACATAGAAGAACAAAGGCAGCTATTCCTTCAAGCCGTAAAGGAGAGCGCGAATGTAGTGTTAGGAAGGAGAAGAGGGTCCAACAGAGAACAGTGGATTACTGGAGACTCGTGGAAACTGATTGATAAAAGGAAGGATACGAAGATCAGAAGAGATCAAGCAGCTAGAAACATCCAACAATGGAGATCATCAGATGAGGAATACAGGAAACTGGACAAAGAAGTAAAAAAGAGCTGTAGGACAGATAAGAGGAAATGGTTAGAAGAGAAAGGTAAAGAAGCACAAACAGCAGCAGAACGGAATGACTCGAAGACGCTGTATAGGATTGTGAGAGAGCTAACTAGCGCGAAAAGCAATTCCAACATGCCAATAAAAGACAATGATGGCAGAGTGCTTCTAACAAACGAGGAACAAGACACGAGGTGGATTGAACACTTCCGAGAAGTACTAAATCAACCAACACCAACCACACTCTTCAACTTCGAACAGGAACCAAACATAAAAGAGCTTGATGTCATCACCAATGACATCACCAGGGCAGCAGTTTCCAAAGCCATCGATAGCCTCAAGAACAACAAGGCAGCGGGCCTTGATGAAGTATCGGCCGAACTATTGAAACATGGCAAGGACGGGGTTGTAGACGAGTTAACCTACTTGTTCAATCTGATCTGGTCTGAGGAGGAAGTTCCTGATGATTGGAGACGAGGAGTGATCGTGACGTTACCAAAGAAGGGGTGCCTGAGCGATTGCAATAACTGGCGAGGAATAACATTGATGTCAGTACCTGGAAAAGTGTTCTGCAGTGAGATCCTAAACCGGCTGAAGACAGCAGTTGACCAACACCTCCGGGAGGAACAAGCAGGTTTTCGAAGAGGAAGGTCATGCTGTGAGCAGATCTTCACATTGCGAAACATCATCGAACAAAGCAAAGAGTTCCAGATACCTCTTTTAGTCAATTTCATTGACTTTAAGAAGGCTTTAGACAGTGTCCACAGAAATTCGCTATGGCAAATCCTGAAGCTATACGGCATACCAAGCAAATATATAGACATTTTCAAATCGCTATACCGAAACACCAACTGCTGCATCAAGACCAACGATGGCTACACAGACATGTTCGATATAGTGACAGGTGTACGTCAAGGTTGCATCCTGTCCCTTTTCCTCTTTGTTGTTGTTATCGACTTCACCATGAGGAAAAACGATGAAAGATCCGAACTTTTGTGTTAAATGGATAAATAATAGGTTGACAGACCTTGACTTTGCCGATGATTTTGCCCTGCTAAGCCACACGCCGGAGATCCTACAAGAGATGACCAATAATTTAAAGATGGTCGGATTACGAATCAGCTATGGGAAGACAAAAACATTGTCAGCTGGTGATGGATCTGACCCCCACATTGTGATCGGTCAGGAAGAATTGCAATGCGTCGAGAACTTCCCTTACCTTGGAAGCTACATCTCTAGGAAAGGCGACGCGGAAGTAGATGTACGAGCGAGGATAGGCAAGGCATCAGCAGTGTCCCAAAGACTACGTCCAATATGGTCCAGTAACACCATCAGAAAGGACATAAAACTACGTCTTTACATGTCAATCGTAATACCAACAGCGATATATGCCAGTGACACGTGGAAGAATACGGCGAGGATATCAAAAAAACTAGACGTATTTCATCGACGATGTCTCCGGTTCATACTGGGCATATCGTGGAGAGAACACACCACAAATGAAGAAGTGATGAGGAGGGCAGGTCTGGACAGCCTGCATCACATAGTTAAGTCTCGACGACGAAGACTAGCGGGACATATCCTACGCCTACCAAGAGAGAGAGCAGCACATGTAGCAATGGAATGGGTGCCTGAAGGTGGAAACAGAAGGAGAGGAAGGCCGACTAAGACCTGGCGCAAGACGTTTAAAGAAGATCTGGCAGAGATGGAAATCACCTGGAATGAGGCCAAAGAAATTGCGAAAGACCGTAGTAGATGGAGAAAGCTCGTCGCCCGATGTCCCGAAAGGAACAGGAGGAACTAAGTCTAAGTAAGTAACACAGTCGGTATCCCCCTCTTCTCTATTCATCGTAGGTGTTGTCTTTCTGATCCACATGGCCCCCTTAATCCATCGCGTCATTTTCCAGGAACGCATTCAAATACAAATGTTTTCGGGTGGCATTCAAATGCAAATGTTTTGGTTACACATTTGTAAATGCATTTGAATTAATTTATATTAATGTTTTGTTTTATTTGGAGAAACAACGTAGTGTAGACCAACACATTATTAATGTATTTAATAGCAATACATGATTATTGTAACCACTAAGTCTCACTATATAATACATACCAGTGTAACCACATGAACGTGTCTGTAAAGAAATACGCGTGCATTTGATTGTGCATTTGGTGGTGCATTTCACAAATAAAATGTTTGTGGATGGCATTCAAATGCAAATGTTTAAGGTGTGCATTCGAATGTATTTGCAATTTCACGGAGGCATTTGAATGCGCATTCAAATGTTCGACATTCAAATGCACATCCAAATGCTTTTGCATTTGTTAACAAGCCCGGTCTCTGTCTACCACTCTGGCACCATCCCAGTCTATGATACAGTTGTTTCTGTCCGCATGGTCAATTATTTTGTGGAATAAAAATAAATGTCCATTTTCGGAGAAAAAAAAGCGTGCGGAAGCCTCCGACCCCTCCCCCTAGCGTACGGTTTGTACGCTTCGGGAAATGTCAACAATTTGGACGACCCCTAAGTGTAGCTATAGTACAACATCGCAGTCCAGCGTCTGTGAAAAAGTAACGATATATGACGTAAACACATGGCGAGCACGCTGTATCCAAGCACACTAAAACACGAACTGTGGCGGGATGGAGCCACGGTAACTACTTCTTCCTGCACACACAGAATGACACCGGTTAATCTGCTTTGAAGAAGTCCTCCAGTGACGTTTGTTTGCTGTTGGGTAGGACATCAAACAAAAGGAAATCCTCAAGCGAGTCGCAGTGCGCTGCAGCGTCATCTGAATGCCTTTGAATGATTTCCCTTATTGACTTAATTACTTAATTATCTTGGACAAGATAGATAACAAATCCGTACATAAGAAATTGTTTCGTTATATCCGTCAATTCGTTGTATACGTGTTCGTTATAAGCGTGTTGCACTGTAATACGCTAACGTTAGAGTATTCGAGTTCGAATAACTGCATAATATCTCCTGAGAAGAGTCGGAGTTCACTCGTATCTTTCTATTTTAATTCGCATCGTATCTACCAATAGGTGAAGTATTTCAGAAAACAAATCGATAGAAACCCTATTTATGGTTATCTACATGCGTTTTTTATATATGTTTCTGCATTACACGAGGGCTATTTTCCTACCTGAGAGAATTGAATGGTGATTTCGAGATGGCCCCGCCATAATGATGATAATAGTTGTCCTAGGTTGTGGCTCCACGGGTACGAGTAAAATAGTTGAAACAACTGTCCACTCTTGGCTAGGAGACTCGTATTAAGTCCAGTCCTTTTGTACACAGATGCTCTCTCTCTCTCTCTCCGTCTCTCTCTCTCTCTCTCTCTCCTCTCTCTCTCTCTCTCTCTCTCTCTCTCTCTTCTCTCTCTCCTCTCTCTCTCTCTCTCTCTCTCTCTCTCTCTCTCTCTCTCTCTCTCTCTCTCTCTCTCTCTCTCTCTCTTCTCTCTCTCCTCTTCTCTCTCTCTCTCTCTCTCTCTCTCTCTTTCACTCCCCCTCTCTCTCTCTGTCTGTCTGTCTCTCTCTCTCTCTCTCTCCCCCTCTCTCTCTCTCTGTCTGTCTGTCCTCTCTCTCTCTCTCTCTCTCTCTCTCTCTCTCTCTCTCTCTCTCCTCTCTCTCTCTCTCTCTCTCTCTCTCTCTCTCTCTTCTCTCTCTCTCTCTCTCTCTCTCTCTCTCTCTCTCTCTCTCTCTCTCTCTCTCTCACTCCCCCTCTCTCTCTCTGTCTGTCTGTCTCTCTCTCTCTCTCTCTCCCGGGCTATGGAGAATCGTACTAAGGCCGGGTTTATTTACATGAAGGTGCATTCAGTCTTGACTATGGAGACTATAGTACTCAAGCCAGGCCTGTTTGTAGGAAAGTGCGCTTACTTTGGACTGTTGTTGGAAGGTGCTCGCACTTTGGGCTAGGGAGACTCGTACTGTGGCCTGTTTGTAGTAAGATGCAAGACGGGTACAAGGCGGGGACGTATGAAAGCGCAGTGTTTCCCCGACACATGACGCCGCTCATGCTGGCCTGTATCAACGAGAACTACGAAATGGTGAAGATGATGCTCGCCAGAGGGCACACACTGAAGATCGTCCCCGTGCGGGAGTGTGAGTGGACGTCAGCCATTTTGTATTGTTCCCTGAAAGAAAAACTGAAAGTAGCGTGATTCTTGGGCAGTAAAACATTGTATTACGTAGCCTGTCTGATTATCGTTGTAGGCGAACATCCACGCATACGTGACAAATATGGAAAAATCATCACAAAGACCGTCAACGTTTTATACTATATTATTACTTTAAACTGTTCGTATTTATAAATGGCCTGCCACGAATGGACATGAAAGTGGTGTCTTATGTATTCTAAGTGATGTCACATGCGTAAATGTGTGTACTATTTTATACAGTATTATGTATGTTTTTGTATGTGTAACATGCCTTTTTGACAATTATATACTTCAATAATTTTATAATTGGCTACTTTTATTATGTTTGTTGTAGTTGAAATAAAGTTCCGTTTCATTTCACAGGTGCATAACAATTATTTAGTGACGCGCAATCCAAATAGGACCGGTTAAGCATTGCAACATGCCATACATATTTATATGGAATTTCAGATCAACAATGCGGATCTGAAATCTTTAAACTGTGGCAAGTCTGAAATGGTTTTGTTGCTATTCAGACCGGAAGTACAACAATGATGGGTTCGGAGAAACGTTGGAGCTGGGCCTGGCGCGCATCGACAGCTACCGTGCTGCGTGTAGCGCCACCTACATGTGTCTGTGGAACGACGACCCAATCCTAGCGGCGTTCTTCCTCAGTAATAAGGCGGACGAGTTGGCCTATGAGGATCCCGTCTTCAAGGTAAACCAGGACGTTATATTTAGCTGTAGATTCGTTCCGTAGACTCAACATAGAGACATATTGTAGGATGCTCTCAAAAAGTGCGTCTGTCGACTAATATCTTTCTGTGTCCTTTAGTTTCATTGGATCATTGGGCTAATAGGCGATGCATTTCAAAACACAACGAGAGTTAATTACTTATGTGTTTTTGCTATGATAGCCTTCACGAGAGGCCTTTCTCCTTTCTCCTGTAGAATAGAGTGATGCTCATTACCCAGATGGCGCAGATTGTAAACGAGAGATTTGCCCCTTGGGTGGATCTACGCCTGTAGTAAAACGATACTTTGTTGTGCCACGAAAATTAGTAAACATCGATATGACGATATCAATATATTAACAGTATCGACATGTAAAATATCGATGTCCGACGCCAGATGAAAGTGTCTCTAAACCCATCCCCAAACGAAAGTAACTTCGTCTGACATCGAAAATCGACGTTCTAAGATTATCCCTAATATGCCACCACCGTGACTTCTTTTAAAGCAAAACCATTTTCGTACTACAGACGGAATACGTCGCCTTGGGCAAGCACTGTCGTAACATCGCCGTTGGTTTTCTCGACAACTGTCGCACGACCGACGAAGTGTCACTTCTTCTGAGTCAGCCACATGACATCCTGCATGACGTCACGCACGTCGGGCGATATCCAAGACTACGATTGGCCCTGGATTATGAACAAAAAGAGGTAAGATCGTCACCATGGCAAATTATTTCACCGTTTCTGCGCCTTGCGATATGCTTCGTGACGATCATGTCCACGGAACAATGTAACGATAGCACTAATGGCAAGCGTGCGTTCGTGCGGACATGCGTACGGGCATGCAGGTACGCGAAGGTGCTGGTACGTGCGCTCGCGCGCGTGCGCATGTGTGTGTGTGTGTGATTGTGTGTGTGTGTGTGTGTGTGTGTGTGTGTGTGTGTGTGTGTGTGTGTGTGTGTGTGTGTGTGTGTGTGTGTGTGTGTGTGTGTGTGTGTGTGTGTGTGTGTGTGTGTGTGTGTGTGTGTGTGTGTGTGTGTGTGTGTGTGTGTGTGTGTGTGTGTGTGTGTGTGTGTGTGTGTGTGTGTGTGTGTGTGTTTGTGTGTGTGTGTGATGTGTACGTGTGTGTGTATGCCTTTGTGTATGTATGTGTGTGTGTGTTTGTGTATGTGTGTTTGTGTGTGTGGTGTGTGTGTGCGTGCGTGTGTGCGTGTGTGCGTGTGTGCGTATGTGTGTGTATGCGTGTGTGGCATGCATGTGTGCGTGTGTGTGAGCGTGTGTGGCATGCGAGTAAGTGTGCGCGCGCGCGCATGAGTGTGTATGCGCACGACGAGTGTGGGGGAGGGGAAGGAAATGGAGAGAGTGTGCATGCGTGCGTACGAGCGTGCGAACGTGCGAGCGTGCAGGCGCCTATCTGCTCAATGCTCTTTCAGCAATCCTTCGTAGCTAACGCCGCACAATGACGATCATTTTCACTTTCAGTTCGTCAGCCACAAGAACTGCCAGCAAGTCCTTCAGAGTCTGTGGACACAGCATCACCCCGATGTCATGTGGATGTCCTATCTCAGACTGCTCGCACACTTCGTTCCTAGAATCCTCGTACTCCCCTTTGTCTACGCCCTCTACTTCGTCTTTCCATTCGCACCGATCTACCGGACGTGGCGGTCTCCCATTATGCGCTTCATCGGTGATACTGTCTCTTACGTCGTCTTCCTGGCTCTGTTGGTTACCACAGTGGGCCGGGGGCGCGAGCGAGCTGGCATGAGGTTGCCCGACTTGCAGGTATAGCAACATTTGTCTCTCTGGGACGAGAACTTATGAGTCGTGCCCGGATCGCACCCGCGATAGCATAGGCATATCTAAGCCACGCCCATTCGCTAATATCATTGATCGAGAGCGTGTGGACGTGGAATCCCAAATGTCGGACGTTGTAGTTTGTTAGCACAAACGTGTCTTCTCACAAGAACATACGTTCACTTAAACATTTCTAGGCGCTTTCGTTGTCACACACTTTGCCATGCTTATTGTGGAGTCATTTATTTTAGCAACAGCTGTGTGATACACTGCTTATCCCCGCTAGCTTCATCTCGATCAATGGAGTCGCCTATGCTATCCCGGATACGATTCGCAATTGTGTGTCTGGGACAGAGCCAGGGACAATACACATTGTGACTCTGTTACTCTGGTTGTAACCGTGTAGCAATGCGGTGAACTCACATGGTGGTGGTTGATATCTTTAATCCGTTTGGTTCTTGCTTATAGGATGTGGGTTGTAACTGTGTAGCAATGCGGTGAACTCACATGGTGGTGGTTGATATCTTTAATCCGTTTGGTTCTTGCTCCCACTAGCGGTCGTAGCTACACATACACCTACCCCGATATGCAATGCACGCCCGCACGAACACACACACACTCATGCATGCACGCACGCACGCACGCACGCGTGGCTAATCACATAGCATTGTGTTTGTTTTATTCAGGGTGGAATCGACGTCGTAATTTGGCTAATGGTTGCAAGTCGGCTTTGGAACCAGCTCCGTGTCGCTCTCCGTAGCGGGCTAAGGGTGTACGCCCGCTACTGGTGGCTCTTGTATGTCGCCGTCATGGACATCTGCTTTCTGGCGTCATTCTTGGCAAGGCTTGCAGGTACAGTAAACACTGCCAATAGGCTCCTGATGGTGCTCGCCATAGATAGTGTATGAAGCATTGATTGTAGCTCACAACTAATACGAGCCGACCAATTTGCAATGCACTGAAGAATACGAATAGCAACGGAAATGGCATATTCATGGGTTCAGACTGAACGATGTTTGTTAAATGTTGTTGCGCACATAAGAGGCGTGTCTGTTGCAGCGGACTTTGCGAAAAGACAATGTTGATTGCATGTTGTGGCGTACATCAAATTTTGTCTAGGGCTGTGAACATCTCAACAACGACAGTGTTCATCGATTGTCGAAGCGTACATTGATAGTCGTGTCTAGTGGTGTTAACATCGCAATAAACGCACTGTTTATTCGGTGTTGAAGCGTGCATAAGAGTCTTGTATCGGGAAGTGAACTTCGCGACAGAGACAACGCATATTGAGTGCTGCAGCGTATATATAAGATTCGTGTCTAGGATTATGAACTTGGCGAAAATGACAACAGTTATTAAATGTTGTAGCGTACTTTGAGAAGGTTGTGACAATCACGATAAAGACAATGTTTACCCAATGTCATAGCGTAAACGTGTTTATTAAATATTGTAGTGCACACATAAGTCGACTGGAAGGCTGTGTACATCGCGACAGACACAATGTTCATCGATTATTGTAGCGTGCATTGAGAGTCGTATCCAGAAGAGTGGGTATCGCAACGAAGACAGACGGTTTTGGAGTTGGAATGATCCAATCTTGGTGTCTGAGGCATTCTACTGCATCGGGATCGTGATGGCGTTCGGGCAATTACTCTACGTCTTTCAGGTTACCCATGCTTCCATTTTATTACTTATTCTCAGGTTTAAGAGGAGGTTGCATTTTATTCACGAGAGCCGACTTTAAAATGGACTATATTATATTTTTGAATTTCACTGGGGATCCTTATTGCAATGGTGTATGGTTTGAATTCGTAAATACACGTTTTTAGACGCCAATGACGTCATTCATTCATTATACCAGCGAATCGTGTATATATTAATTGATTTGAATTGCAACATTCTGATATAACAATTATAATATTCAGTTCAACAACATAAAACAGCGTTAACAGTATTTCGTCGCGCTGTTGGATCTAGTATTCTTTTAATTAAATGATAACATGAAACACAATAACGTGTTCCTGATAATACACTTATAAAACAGGTCATATTTCCCTCACAACAAATGTCACAAGATGGGGTGGTGGTTTTGATGTGCAATGAGCGTGAAGAGTTGGTTAATGTGCATGCTTCTCTTGACAGATGAGTCAAGTCCTTGGGCCCCTCCTCCAATCTCTCAGTCTTATGGTCGGGGACGTCCTTCAGTGGTTTGTCATCTACATTGTCGTCTTGGTGGGCTTCGCCACCGGCCTGCACCGGCTGTACATCCACTACGACGGCATGCGACACGTCACCGATGACGGCATCACGGAACAGTCGGACGCCTTCTCCACGTAAGCAATACGTCTATCCAACACGCGACCTGTTGCCCAGCACCAAGTTCGGCCAAGCTTTAAAATAACGGCTAACGCGCGAGTGCACCTGTCTAACGACATGGGCATATTTTGTAGAAATTCAGCACCAAAATGTTTTATTTGCAACAAAACGTAGGGTAAAGTTGTTTAAGTGAGAACTCCATGCGGGAATGATTTGATATAAGTTTTTAAATTCCAATATCAGTGTTGAATCTACAAACAAAAAGTAAATGAGAACTAGATGATTGAAGCTGGATAGGCTTTTTTACAGGAATGAATATAAATATGCGGGTTGCTTACGTAAAAGTGCCTGGTAGGTAATGGTACAGACCTTAAAAATAATACGATGTTGGACAGGAAGCGAATGCAAAGACTTCAGAAGAGTCACTGAGTGAGAAAACCGCGGAGACTGAGTCACAACCCTAGCTAAGCAATTATGTACATGTTGTAACCTAGCGATATCCTTAAGGGCAATATTGTAAAAAAAAGGGAATTACAATAGTCAAGCTTATTTGTAACAAGTGCAGCTGCGATAGTTTTTGCAACAGAAAGAAGCAAATAACGGCGAATATGTCGTAAATCACGAATGTGCGAATAGCAGCAGCGACAAGTTTGAGAAATATGCCGTCTAAAATTTAAATTATCATTAAAGATTACTCCAAGATTTCGTGCTGAAGGTATATCATACTGGCTAAGCGTTGGTGTGGGGATTTTAATTTTGTCACGCAGCCTCAGCGTACCAATTATAAGAAACTCTGTTTTATCAGCATTTAACTTTAAATATACTCTCAGTCATCCACACGAAAATATCATTAAGACAATTTCTGAGCTGATCTAATGAGCGATTAGTATCAGACGTAGATAATGAAATGTAAATGTAATACTAGTTACTTTCGAGGCCATATTGGATTATATCTATATCAGTTTGTTGTATACTGCTGTCTGGCGGCCATACTATCCTGGATCCGGCAATTCCAAGCATCACGGCTTGGGAACCATTGTCTAATTGTAATCGACCTAGCGTATGTGCCTTACGTTTCCCTTTTAGACGGCTTGAACCATGAACGCTAAACTTTCAGGGATTAATCAACGACCCCTAGAATAGGACATAATACCTGTATCTTTTCAAAATACCCCATATATGTCAAAACACCATTATGGGGGTAAATCAGTTCGTTCCTTAACATTTCTGAAGTTAAAACGTAATATGCGCGTGATACGTAGAGCGTGCCATAACAATCGCAGGAACCACGCGCGCGCAGCAAAAACTACGGGAAAACGGCTCCTGCGTCATTCACTTGGTATCTTGGAGTAGACACAGTAATGCTTGTCTCCCCTCATGCCAATAGCTTAGCAATATGAATATAATTTGTCAATTCCTCATAATCACGACTGGGGCCTATCGATTGATGTTAAACTCACATTATCACCGATCATCGTCATTTTGAACAAACAACGAGTATCTGCGAGCGCGTCATGGTGATTATGTTACGATGCTGTGTGTTTTCTAACATTTTGTATACATTATTTTCACAACTTCCTTCTACCTAGGCATCCCGTAAGATTAGGTGACGGACATTGTTGCTAGTAACGATAACGGCGACAGTCCCAGTGGAGTTGCATACCAGGGATGGGTCAAGTACATGCACAATGTACTGGAATACAAGTACAAGTACTTTCAATTTTGCCAAGTCCAAGTACAAGTACAAGTACTCACCTAAAAATATATGCAGATACAAGTACAAGTACTTTGTGAAAAACTCAAGTACAAGTACCAAGTACTTTGACAATTTTAGTCAAGTACAGTCAAGTGCAGTGAACGCTACGTTTATATTTCATAATGGTGAAAGTCAAAGCGATAAAAACACAAAAGCAGCAGTATTGTGCATTATTTATTTAAGTCAAGTCGTCAACACATAAAACACGGGCATTTCGCGTCAACTCTTGAGATGTTCAGCACTCAGCAGTCATTTCTTGTTGCACCGCACAAACATGATCCGTTCAAACTTTTCATCAGTTAGCCTACATCTGTCTGGGCGAAAGACTTTGCCCGCGACACTAAATAGTCGCTCAACTGGTGCAGAGCTAGCCTGGACCGTTAGATGGGTTGGTACAAGTCGTGCCAGAAACTCTTCCCTGTGCAGCTTCAAGAAAGCTAAGGGGTCAGACTCCTCTGGTAATGTTGGGAGTGCTAAATATTTAGCAAGTTCGTTTGAAGAGGAATTGTCCTGTTGTCAATGTAACATCAGCATGCTTTCTCTGAAATTAGAAAATAATATTGAAATTAAAGTGTGAAATTTATCAATGCACAACAAATATGTAGCTAGTAAAAAATTCATATTTACATCTGAATTAAATATATTATGACAATAAAACTATAAGACAAGATATCTAAGGAGTTGTTTTAAGATTCCCCCCAGCTGTGAATCATGACCCTCTGTGTGTTTCATTCTGGAGGTTGTTAGAGTTTACATAGCAGGAGACACTGGGACAGTGTGACAGATGCATGACTTCAATAGTTCTTTGAAGTTGGTTGAACTTGGTTCTCTGGCCAACTACCCTTTTCACACATGGATTTAGTAGCTGCCTGCAATCTACTAGGGATAAACAATATAGGCGTGAAAAACATCCTGATGTATTTGTAGTTGAGCTAAAAAATAACTATCCACCAAACAGCAGTAGAGCATTATGGTTTAATTATATTGATTATACTCAACCCAATTATGTGGCAGTAAGACGGCTTTTGTCTTTCAATTCTATATAGTACTGAAATATTAAATTAAAAATATGCAGTATGTTCCATTCAGTATGTAGTAGTAACAGTGATAGGAAGGAAACTAAGTAACAGTAATATATTACATTGCGAAGTGATTGATCCCAGGCCTGACTTTAACCACACTACAAATGTCACTGAAATAACTGCAACTAAACTCACTATGCTTTTTCTTCTGCCAAGTGCTAAGTTTCTGCCAACAAACATTAAGTCCAAATTCAGATCAGTCAGACATCATCTCATTGCCTTTCTCAGTGGACACATTTATTTACACATAATGCCAATTAAGGACACCTGCCTGCTAATTCCCTTTGTGTCTGATGGGAAGCCTCTGCCACTTGAATATAACCCTTATATATATAATATATATATACAATGTATGTATGTATATTATACATACATATATATATATATATATATATATATAATTTGTCGATCCATCCTTTACATATGTTGTTTGTACGAAGATTATATATTGTTTGATATTTATTGATATTTAAAGTGTCTTTTTCTTCCCTGTGACTTTTTTCTGTGAATTTTTTGTCCTGTGACATTATTATATAATACCAACCCTATAATACTGTTAAACTATAACGCCTACAAGTACTTCAGAACATTTCTCGGCGATGATCGACCATATTCTTAATATATAGCATAATGGTGTAGTACAAACATACATAAATAGTGCATATTTGCAATAATTTTTACATAACCTTACCTTCATGTGTTTCAACAAGTTTGTTGTTACACCAGAGCTGGAGGAAATCTTCATGTCGCAGTGTTTACACTGGGCTTTGTAGTTGCCTTGTACGATGGTTGGAAAAACAAAGTGATCAAATGCTGCTGATTTGTTCGCCATATCTGTAGTAAGACTCTGTACTCTGCAGTCTTGTAGATATGACTGACAATATGCTTGCTTGTCTGCGGTGCCAGGTTCTGAGGTTCTGAACAGATTGCAATTTGCAACAGACTACTATTCAGTCATTATCTTAAGCCAAGGCAATTATGTCAACCACAAAAGTCGACAATACAAGTGAACTGGTAATTTCTGAACATCTCAATTCTCAAGCCACTACAACTGATCAAGGCATGAGATTCTGTTAGTTTATCTCATGTAATTCACTCATGACTTCAACTCTCAGCTGACATGCATGTAAGTGCCTGGGCTTATCATCCCCTTTATACTTATAAGCCAATCAACCACCATCACAAGTCAATTATGTTTCGTGTTATGAAGCTTTGTATAAAATTTGTACATATTTTGTACATAAATATACAGTCATTTTTACTGTAGCCATTTCTCTTCAATCCTTCCGATAGACCTTGTAAAAAGTACTTGTAAAAGTACTCGCCAAGTCCAAGTACCTTGATGGTCAAGAACAAGTCCAAGTACAGTGTACTGCACTCAGCAAAATGGCAAGTACAAGTACAAGTCCAAGTACAGTACTTGCTGTGCTTAAGTACACAAGTACTCAAGTACTCGAGTACTTGAACCCATCCCTGTTGCATACACACAAATGCAGAAAGCGGTTTCCAATTTTTTACGTTAGCTATATCTGCATGTTTTTATTTACAATATTTATTAATATATTTAACATTTTACTAATGTTACAACATATAATTATTTTATAAGAAACATTTACAATATTAACGTCAATGTAATTATTAAATTTCTGTTATATATTATATATATATATATATATATATATATATATATATATATGGGTGTATTTATTCTTATTTAAAGTTTTTGTGCATCTGTAAAGTACGTGTGTTTAGTTAAACACATTAAGACTTGGTATTGAAGTTGAATGTCCTGTCAAATGCCAACAAGGGAATTGCATCTTCCGCTATATTAAATTAAATATCTTATTTTATCTGAGACTGAACTATTGTTCACAACAACAGCTACTGTGAAGGGACAATAATAAAATGATTATACAGTATAAGAGATGAGACCGTCTACACAGACGCATTCGTGGTGGGTTGTGTTTGTTGAAGTGCACAATTATTGATGTGTCCTGGCGAATTGTCCAAGTACAGGGGCGAATTTAAAAATAACTGCAAGTTAATTTCAACCAATCAATGAATCCTCAACATACCGGTAACCTAATGAAGACGTAACACGGTTAGCCACAATGCAATTGCGGTCTGTGTCCTAATAACACCTACTGTGGGTGTTATTAGGAACACGACTTGTTTTTTTTATAAATGTATCTTCCCTGAGGTTGTATGATTTGTTGAACGCCTGGTCTTAGTTTCAATCACGCCCATGTTATTTCTTTAGTTTTCTCCACACTGTCTTTATGTTACCTTTAACGATATGTGCGAAACCTTTCATAAAATGTTGCAATTGGGATAATATATGCTACGATATATTCATAGGCTCGATATATTAGCAGCAACCACAACAAGCAATGCAGACAAATAAATATAAAGTTGAAGTTTGGCTTTCTGTCTTGTTTTTATTCGCAACTGACCAAACGCACATATATTCACAGACATACATGCACGGATACGGTCGCATGCATACACGTATGCTCATGCGCATACACACGCACTCAACACATGCATCCAGCAAGGCATACACACATGCATACATGCACGCACGCATGAACGCACGCACATACATACGTACACACTCACTCATGCACGCACCCCTCACGTACAAACACACACACAAACACATACACACATACACGCACGCGCACGCGCACATACACACAGAGCTGTTTCTTCCGGTTGCAGCTGGCTAGCAGCGGTAAACACCCTGTTTTGGAGCATGCTGGGATACGGCGACGTAGAATGGGTAGACGTCATTGTGGACAACCGATGCGGAAATCTCACAGCGACCTGTACTGACGTCACCAAACACCGCTTCACAGAGGGCGTTGGCTACTTCCTGTACGGCATGTATCACGTGGTCATTGTCATCATTCTTCTGAACATGCTGATTGCAATGATGTCAAACTCCCTCACACAAATCCAGGTCAGTCGGTATTCTTATAGTGTTCGCAAATGCTTTCGATTTTTGTGTGTTGGCGTTTTGGTTTTAGTTACTGCCCGACACAGACCCCTGAAAGAGACGCAAACAATACAATGCAATAATACTTTATTGTCCCATGAAGATAAATGTGTGCGCAGCGTTCATAAAAAAGTAAATATATAATTAAAAATTAAAATATGATTTCGCGAAGGGCAAAAGAAACCAACAAAAGTTCCAAAACCAAAAACCGTGGAGATTACATCTACGTTTGTTATTTTTAAATGTCGATCAACGGAAGACAACATTCACAACTAGAAACCTGTCGAGCACAACAAGTAAATAAATATATCACCCCTGTAAGAAACCATATACAGCTTCGATAATACTGTCACAAGCACGCTTTGTATGAATTCGACATCTTTTATTACCGGGGCGAATACAAGGAGGAACGTCATTGGTTAATAGAACGACAATCATGATAGAACGTAATAGGCATAGCGTCATGATACTACATAGCACAATTGCAGTGTGTCACATCTCCCTTTCGTCGAAGTAATTGATATGGTTATATAGAGTCACGAATACTAACTGCTAAAAACACTAACAACGCAATTAACACAAAAAACAGGTGACCAGCCTCATTGGAGTAGACTGTCCTCAGCTGGTCTGGCATATTCAGCCGACGTAATCACTCAACCACCCTGGGCGGTTTGCGTTGCGGTTGCTACGTCGCAAAGGAGCCACGGCTTCGGGGACAGCGTGATGATGAGGCCTTCCTTGTGCCTCCGGCTCGTCGATCGCGGTCGGCGGTGTCGGGAGCGGCGGCTTCTCCTTCGTCTTCAGGAGGTCGCGCCGGTTTCGTCGGTATGCCTGCGCGTTTTCGTTTGTCACCGTATATGAGCGAGGAGTATTCTCGACTCGGCTCACGACGGCTCGCTCCCATGTTGCACCGGAGCGAATGCGTACGGCATCGCCTTCACGCAGTGGAGGTAGCGTACGCACGCCACGGTCATAGTGGTTGGCGTACGTCGCCTGGCGTTGTAGTAGTTGAGAAGTTGCGCTGACTACCCGTGGACGCAACGCCGACTTCGAATCGGGCAACTTCGTCCTCAACGTACGGCTCATCAACATCTCAGCTGGCGATAACGTCATGCCAGACACCGGCGTGTTTCGATACTCTAAGAGCGCAATGTATGGGTCACGGTGATCGAAATTCGCCTTCTGCAACATACGCTTCAGTGTTTGAACGAAACGCTCGCTCTCACCGTTTGACTGTGGGTACCGCGGACTGGATGTTGTTCCTTCAACTCCCCACTCGGACAGGAACGCCTTGAAGGTGGCACTGTTAAATGGCATGTTGTCACTGATGATTTCGCGAGGTATGCCGTGCCTCGCGAACACCGACTTGCAGTGCACAACCAAACTGCTGGCCGTCTTACTGTCGAGCTTGCATAGTTCAGGGTACTTGGAATAATAATCCACAATCACTAAGTAGTCATGGTTGTTGTATGTCATGACGTCCATACCAACTTTCTCCCATGGTAGACTGGGGATGGGATGAGGCTTCAGCGGCTCACGCTGTTGCCTTGGTCTGTACCTCAGACACGCTTGGCACTTCGACACGACTTCCTCTATGTCGGTGCTCATGCCCGGCCAATACAAGCACATGCGCGCTCTGGCCTTGCACTTCTCAGCACCGAGATGACTTTCGTGGATGACTTTCAACATTTGTTGTCTCAGAGATGCTGGCACCACTATCTTGTCGGCTAAGAACATGATGCCTTCAGCCTCGTGCAGCTCGTCTCGCTGGTGCCAGTACTGTTGGATGATGATCGGCGCATCTCGTCTATACTCAGGCCAACCATGCCTGATCTGTTGTCTCAGGATCGACATCGTCTCATCGGCTGCGGTCGCTGTCTGTATCTGCTCTCTTCGTACAGCACTCATCGGGATGTTTTCCACCAGTGTATGCACCATGACTTCCATTTCGGCATGTAGATCGTTCGTTTCTTCCTGTTTAGGATTGTACGCTCGCGACAGCGTGTCAGCGAGGTACATGAGACGACCCGGCACGTACTTCACATTGATTTCGTATCGTTGCAGGCGTATCATCATACGCTGGATGCGAGGTGATGCCCGTGCGATCGGCTTCTTCAAAATTGCTTCCAGAGGTCGATGATCTGTCTCGACCTCCACCACCTTTCCGTAGATGTATTGGTGATATTTTTCGCACGCGTAGATTATACTCAAAAGTTCTTTCTCAATCTGAGCGTAGTTGCACTCAGCGGATGTCATTGCCCGTGATGAGTATGCCACTGGCTGCCGCTCTTGGATCAATGCAGCGCCAAGGCCTCGTTGCGATGCGTCACTCTGTATTTTGACGGGCTTCGTGACATCATAATATCGCAGCACTGGTTCACTGGTCAATATTGTTTTGAGTCTCTCGATGGCTGCGTCATGTTCCGGATGCCACGCCCACTTGACGTCCGTTGCCAATAACGATCGGAGTGGCGCTGTAATGTCAGACTCGTTCCGGATGAATTTCGACAGGAATTTCACCATTCCAAGGAACCGTCTCAGTGAAGTCTTGTCTTCAGGTCGAGGCATCTCAAATATGGCTTTCACTTTGTCGATGTCGGGTTTGAAACCATCTGGCGTCTGGATGTGACCCATGTACTTCACCTGGTTTACCTTGTATTGTATCTTCGATTTGTTGAATGTCACGTGACTTGCCTGCGCACGTTCCATTACCAGTCGGATGATCGCGTCGTGCTCTTCGTTGTCGACAGCTGCGAAAATCATGTCATCGCCAATAATATGCACATTGTGGATGTCACCAAACGTCTCCATGTTCCGCTTCTGCATGACTTCGCTGGCTGAGCATATGCCAAACGGCATTCTTAGGAAGCGCATTCTACCCCACGGTGTGTTGAACGCTGTGAGATATGATGATTCGTCACTCAAACGCACTTGCCAAAACCCATCCTTGAGGTCAAGCACAGTGAATATCTTCGTCCCAGCCAGTTTGGCCTGGACGTCAGCGACTGTTGGCATTTCACAATGCTCTCTCTTGATGGCTGTATTGAGAGGCTTCGGATCTAAGCACACACGCATCGACCCGTTTTTCTTCTCCGTTATAACGAGATTGCTGACCCAATCCGTAGGACGATCGACGTCATCGACAATTTCTCTCTGCTTCAAGTCATCAAGTGTCTGTTTCAGTTTATCGTGACGTGTGTATGGGATTCTGCGTTGCGGCTGGATGCACGGCCTGACTTCACTCGATGTCTCGATGTGATATTCTTTGGCAAACATGCCTGTGCCGTTGAACACTGCTGGGTATTCGCTTAGCAGATCTTCTTTGGTGAGCTTGCCTTCTCATTCGTCTTCAATTCATCGATGTTGTGGCGGGACACCAGCTTCAAGCGTTCGCATGCGTCGTGTCCAAGTATTGCTGACTTGATATCGTCGACGATGTAGAATGAAACCGCCTGTCGTTCATCACCGCTCGTGTGGGTTAGCACGACTGTACCCATAGGCAGTACCTTGGAGTTTCCAAATGCCGTTAGAACACAGCTTGTCGGTTTCATTGGCACGCTGCTCGCAAACTTTGAGTACACTTGATATGGCAGCACGTTTACCTGAGCACCGGTGTCAAGCTTGAAACGAATGCGTGTATCATTAAATGATACGTCTGCCTGCCACTTGTCTGGGATGTCACCAATGAACAGTTCGTTTTCGACGTCACGAACATCGCAGTCTATTGCTCGCACCACTTTTGACTTGCAAACCGCTGCGAAATGGTTGCGTCGCTGGCATTGATTGCAGACTTTTCCAAACGCGGGACATTTCTTTGCTTCGTGCGTTCGCCCACAGTACTTGCAATCGCGTATCAGTTTGGTGCTCTCTTTAGCTTTATATTTGTCAGCTTGTCGGCGTTTGATGACGTGAACTTCAGTGCTTGTTTCAGGGTTGCCACTCGTTGACATCGTTTGTAACTGTGCCTTGCTAACTTCGGAAGCTCTGCATATGGACAGTGCCTTACCAAGAGTTAGGTCAGTTTCCCTGAGTAATCGTTCTTTTATGCGTTCGTCACGCACGCCGAACACCATTTTGTCTCTAAGCAACAGCTCCTGTTGATCTCCAAAATTGCAAGTCGACGCACGAGTGCGCAAATCAGTGACCTACTGATCAATGCTCTCGCCCTCTTTCTGGTCTCTGCTCCAGAATTTGGATCGCTCGTAGACGCTATTCTCGCGTGGAATGCAATAGTCGTCGAATTTTCGTAACACAACTTCAATGTCAGTTTTGCCTTCATCTGTACCATACGTGAACGTTTCATGAATTTCAACCGCGTCGAACCCCATGCTGTGCAGTAGAATTGCGACTTGCGTAACGGCTGCTTTATCGCTCAGTTCCGCAGCTTGTCGGTACACATTGAAATTTGCTTTCCATCTTCGCCAAGTTACCGCTAGATTGGCCGCGTCAAAACGCATAGTATCGGGCCTTCGTAGCGATTCCATAGTTATAGACTAGTGCGGCATTTGTGCGCAAAAGTACAACTTACTTGAGTAGGCGTAGTTGTTTATATTTCTGACACCATGTCACAAGCACGCTTTGTATGAATTCGACATCTTTTATTACCGGGGCGAATACAAGGAGGAACGTCATTGGTTAATAGAACGACAATCATGATAGAACGTAATAGGCATAGCGTCATGATACTACATAGCACAATTGCAGTGTGTCACAAATACAGTTTTAAGTAGTTTTGTTCTTAGTGTTGGAGCAAATGTTGTTATTATGGCTTGTTCTTTTGCTGCTCCAACATTTTGGAATTTTAACACTCTATTAGAGCCAAATCAATAGGAATTAACATAATAATATACTAATTGGCCCTCTTTTTAATACTGTTTTCTACAGTGCATGTCCTGTATCATACATCAGTTGATAAGGTTAATTTCCCCTCAGTTTCGTGTTTTAAAAAACCTATCGGTTTAACGCGCCTCTCAGCTCGGGTTTCCTAGGTTTTTAAAGGCCGATGTAAGTAATTTTTCTGGTTCATCATCATATTTTACTTCTTGTTCTTCTTTTGTCTTTGCTTCGATTTCGTCTTAAACTGCTTCGTCTTCTTCTGCGTCTTCCTTTTTTTTTTGTAGTTTTTTTTTTCTTTATATTTGCCTTCATCGTCTTCTTCCTCATTTTCTTCGTCATCATCTTCATATTGTTCATATATTTCTTCTTCGTCGTCGTTTCCTTCGTCTTCTACGTCTTCTACGTGTTTGTTCTTTGTGTTCTTCGTCGTCTTAGTGTTACCATTGTTCTGCGCAATCAACGACGCTTAGCCATACATCAAATATACTTCGTCAGACGGGATACATTGTTTATTTATGCGTGCTAATTACGACGGATGGTGTGTGATGCAGGAGAACGCAGACCGGGAGTGGAAGTACGCGAGGTCCGTTGTGTGGATGCAGTACCTGGAGAGTGCGCGGATGTTGCCGAGTCCGCTCAACATTCTCCCGAACATCCGCAACTTGGTGGATCTTGGAGCTTGGATCCTGGCGGCCTGTCGCTTCCCTCTGGGCGCCCGGGCAACGTGCTCCGTCGAGGTGCTTGTGGGAAGCAGTGAGGGAGGTGTGGCGTGTGTGAGCGCGTGCGCGCGCGCGTGTGTGTGCGCGTGCGTGCATGCGTGCGTGTGTCTTCAAGTGTTACTAAAGAATATATATATATATATAACGATCAACTACTGGGTCATCATTTGTTTCCATTATAACTTTGTAATGTCAACTTATTGCCAGATCATCCGAGGAAAGAGATTACGTTAATATGGCTTACTGATTCTGAGATTGATTAATCCTTTTTTAAATTAATGTGCCTTTGAACTTAGTTTCCGAGGATTTAGGCGCAAAAGAAGTTAACTTATTGCTAATATTATTATCATTATTATCTCAAGGTATTGTATGGTACACAGTGGCTCGTGTTGATTCTGTTGCAGCGATGCTGCTACGTACAGCAGGCAAGTGATACAGAAGACAACGAGCACTTCAAACAAAAATACAAAGTAAGCAACGCAAGTTATAGTACAATAATATAAGATAAGCACGAATAGTTACGTGTACAATGTGCTCTGTGACGTACAGCCGTCCAGTACTGATTTCATAATCACACATGATAAACAATGAACGAAACTATTCTGTTCTTTCATGACACTGTCATCGCGTTCAAAATGTAACTGTTCTAAACCAGCCTTGCAACCAACCGCAGCAATAAAAAAAACATAGTTACCAACGTTGAAATGGAATTGGTGTGTGATAATTGATATGAAATGGTTCTTTGCGACCCGTCCTCAACGGTGGCATAGTAGCTCATGTAATCGGATGTCGCTTGTGAATACGTGCGCTACTCCGCCACCGTCTCCCTGAATTACAGCTGCATGCAAGTTGGAAATGTTCAATTTGATATAATAGTTGCATGTCTGTTCGCAGGAGTTGTTGGATAAGCTGATACGGCGGTACCTGAGTAAGCTTGAGCGCTCGGAGAACGCAGCGACTGTCACCACCGAGCATCTGGAACAACTGAAACTGGACATCGCCAAGGAGATGTGCCGTACGGCATTATAGAATCGCGTCTCCTACTTACGATGGTGGCAACAACAACAACAAAAACAACAACTAATATTACTACTACTACAACTACTACTACTATTAATAATACTAATAATGACGGTACTATAAAAATAACGAATATATGTGTGGTTAACACTATATACCGAACTGTGACTCACTAATTAGCATCAATATGCCTTTAGTGTATTGTCGAAATGTAAAATGTGCAGATCATGGATGTTTTGAAAAGGGAATCATACGAATGAAAGACGTAGTTACCAGTGGCGCTATATGTATGCACACTGACGCATCAAGTCTCGAAATAAAGCATTACTAGTCTATTTGGATATACTGCTGACTTACACAGTTTTATGGCAAGTGCCGAAACTCGACATTGATGAAGAATGATTTCAAGATTTAACAAGTTTTAACAAGATGCCGCCCAGGGCTACAAGCTCCAGACGGCATGCGGACAAGGAAGCCTTTGGCTTATCGAAACTCCAATAATTTTCCACCTACATGTAGCCCGCCCTCCCCAGATAGCTGTTAATAATTTGTTTTAATATATTCACACTGCTAACATTAACACAGTCATCAGATAATTTGTTCCAGTCATTTATTGTCCTCTGAGAGAATGACTATTTTCTGACATCTAATCTAAACTGTTCGCTGACTAATGCTGCTTTGTGCCCTCTGGTTCTACAGCCTTCTTTAAGTTTGAAGAAAATATTTCTATCAATATCTTCATAACCATTAAATATTTCAAAAAAAACTTTTGTTTGGTCTCCTCTTAGTTCCTAGTCTCTAATGTTGTCAACCTGCATTCTAATAGGCGTCTTTCACATCTAAGATCTTTCAGTTCAGGAATCAGCCTAGTTGCTCTTCGTTGTACTATTTATAGTTTAACTATATCCTTCTTACAATATGGCCTCCATGCTTATAAGCAATATTCCAAATGAGGTCTAACTATGGCTTTTTACAGTGGTACAATCAGCTGTTTTTCCGTATATGTGACATTCCTTCTAATTAATATTTGGTTACCCGTTGAAGCAGCAATTCCACATTGCTCTGAAACTTTCATGTCAGCACAAACTGTCACCCCTAAATCCTTTTCCTTTACTGTTGTACCTAATATTGTATCCCCCATTATGTATACTTTGTCCATAGTTTAATGTCCTATGTAAATGCATTTACATCTCCAAAAATTGAATAACATTTGCAATTTTACTGACCATTTGACTAATTTGGCTAGATCATCTTCTAAAGTGTGTTTATCTGCATCTGTTTTATCTCTTCTGAACACTTTTATATCGTCTGCGAATTTCAGTACACCGCTTGATATATCATCATCCAAATCATTTATATATATATCAAGAATAATATCGGTCCCAACATTGACCCCTGTGGCACTCCATTCAAAACTGGTTTCCAATTTGAAATCTCCCCCTCTGTTATTACTCTCTGTCTTCTATCTGTCAACGATGTTTCTATCCAGCTGATCACACCATCGCCTGTACCATGTGTTTTAAGTTTAAGCAACAATCTTTGATGTGGCAGTTAGTAATTTGCATAAAACTTATGTTAAACTAACTGGTCTGTAATTATCTGTCTTGCTCCTCGATCCCTTTTTAAATATTGTCGTATTGTTTGCTTCTTTCCGTTCTAATGGAACGATTTCAGGAGTAACAAACAAGTGCCTTAAATGATCTGATTCATCCCCCTCAAATTTAGTAAGTAATACTGGCAGTGAACTGATATCTTCTGTGATAAACACTGAGCTGCCATTTGAACCCCATAAAATATACGTTTCCTGCGCTGTTTTCAAGTAGTCCCACTTTTTCTCGAACCTTCTGTTTACTCTTGCTGTCATTTTTTATATCATTCGCCAATTTTTGCTCAAAAGTTAGTTTAGATTTTCTAATTTCGGCAGTAGCTAGGTTAAGAGCCTCTTTATAGTTGTTGTGTTCTTCTATATTTCCAGTGTCTCTATAAACTCTCCACATAATTTGTTTGTAAGCAATCTTACGTATAGCCTCCTTTGAAAGGTGTTTCCTCCTGGATCGTTTCCCTTGCTTTTTCCGGGGAACAAATCATCTAATAATGCCCTCAATCTCATCTCTCAAATCGGTCCACCATTATGTTGCTGTCTTTTTCTTCATTAAGATAGTTCAGTCTATGTGTGCTAAATATTTTCTCATCTGTTTATATTTACCTTTGTTGAAGGTTTTCCTCCGTTGCTTTTTAATTTTATATTAAAATGTATCTGGTTATGATCACTAGATCCCAGAGGTTTATATATTTTAACATTATCAACTACTATTTGTTTTGAGAAGAGAACACTAAACCCAACACATCCCCACCTCTGGTTGGTTCAAAAACAAGTTGAGTAAGAAAGCAGTCCTGTATTACAAGCAAACATGTTGGTCATCACCTCCAGCACTCTCTAGTGATTTCCACTGAATATGTCCGGGATTAAAATCACCTATTTTAACACATTCCCCTTTGCTCATCTCCATTATAGCATTGTGCAGTTTTATATAATCCTCTTGTCGTATGGTAGGACTACAATAAACTAGTCCTATTGTTAATGTTGACTTTCTGGTAACTATGTTGCACTAAAATAGCTTCCTCGTAATCGGCTTCACTTTTCAATCGTACTTCATATGCCTGTATAGATTCTTTAATTTACAGAATTATCCCGCCTCCAATTATTTTTGTCTGTCCTTTCTAAATATGACATAACCTGATAGAGCTAGTTCAGCTTCTACCATGCCTTCGTGTGCCCATGGTTCGTGTGACCAGTCTCCCATGCTTGCCAATGATGGCCGTCGTACCTTCCTTCTCAGCATTATTGGTGCCGACGTGCACAGGAATAGACCCCCGTAACAGTTACCCAAGACCTGATCTACTCGTTCTGTGACATCCTCTATCTTCACCCTGATAGACATACAGTCATATCCTCCCCCTTGTTTACTGTCTTGTCCAACGTCCTGATAATATAATATCCCATGACTACTTGCAGTTTCCTCTCTTTCCCCTTAACTACTGCATCTGCGTTATTATTGCCTTCCTTCTGCTGCAGTTCCTCAACACCGACCTGTTTACCTTTCTTTTGCTGAACACTCTGTCATCTTCCATCCGCTTTCTTCTCAGTCTTTTGTTTCGCAGTCTTACCAACTGCCTCTATTGTCTGACCACATGGTGATCTGTTCCCACTGGCCCGTTTATCTTTCCTCTTCCGAGCACTTTTCCTCCACCCCTCTGTCTTCTTCTCTTGATCCTTCTGTTTCACAGTCTCACCAACTATTTCCCTATCTCTCACCACACCACCTGTCTCCTTCAATTCCTCTGTCATATCATCTGATTTACCTTCCTCGTTTGTGTTTTTCATCAACACCCTAACTATATCCTTTAAATCGTCTACTTCTTTCTTTAAACGTCTAACATGAGCACAACCCCGACATTCAAAATCGGGGTTGTGCTCATGTGGAGATTTGACCCATTTTGTTACCTGATTAAGCCTACTTTACATCCAATTGTATTCATAAAAGCCAACACGCAGTGATAGTACATTATTAATGTGACTGAATTATTTACTCGAAAGATTTGCAACAATCTCGGAGCCTCTTCGAGTCCTCACACGGCAGGACCAGCCATGGGTTTGGGAGAAGTCACAGTCGGACGCGTTTAACACAATACACACATGAACGCATGCACACGCACGCACACAAATACATGATCACCAAGTATTTGTTTTCCCAGTACAGTTGAAGTAAACAGCTGATTGACAGGTAGTTTCGCTCCCCGCCCGCTCACTGTTGACCGATGGTAATAGTGCATGGACGTGGTCATAGCTCTACCAGGTACTGAGAGCAAATTCGCTTCCGGGTCATACCGCCGGAAGTTCGAATGGCTGCCCGACTCCGACGTGCCACTCATTGGAACGAAACTGACATACGAAAGCAATTCGTGGTCGAGAATTTTCTCCTTGCTGAAGCCAGGGATTACTTGATGAATATATCCTGGACTTACAAAGTTTCTTAGACAGAAGGAGACATCAAGTTTGCTGGCGTTCACGTCCGGCGTGGAGACAAAACACCCCATCGCAAGGGAGAGCTGTTCTATCGCGACTCCAGCAAATCGTACATTGTCAAGCCGATGGGCGCCTTCGAAAGAAACTACACACGCGTACACGTCGTCGTTTGTGGTGACTCTATTTCGTGGTGTCGACGGAACCTGAGTGAGCAGAAGAACGTATCGTAGGTAAACCTTTCGACGTCGATCAGGCGATACTGAGACTGTGTAACTACACGCTGGCTGCCGGCGGCACTTGTGGGTGGTGGGCGGGCTGGCTGGCCGGTGGCGTCACCACCTAGGTACTAACGGAACCATACTCCGCAGTCGACGCCTGTTTACAGGCAACTCACCTTCCCTGATTACTGCCGGCCAAACTGGATTCCCATGAGTGACTGGCGTTTTGTTTGTATACGCGTTTCGCTACATCAACTCCATTGCGTGTCTGCAACTCGTACACATTCGGAAGGACTCAGTTGTTGGAAGGGCTTCTGGACACTCGTCAAACGTCCAACAGCAATGTTCTCCAATGCCTTCCAACGAAGCCACAAAAAAACCACCAACTAAATCTGCTGTGATCACAAGTCTTTTACGAGGTGGTCTCAAATTTCACAAAGTTCAGAAAAATGTATATGTATATATATATATTTATATAATTATATATATATATAATTATATATATATATATATATATATAATCAGCTCTCTCATTTGACTAAACTACTATATATATATATATATATATATATATATATATATATATATATATATATATATATATATATATATATATATATAGTAGTTTGGTCAAATTATACAGAGAATCATCCATGATAAATCTCGATCAACATTTGAAGTGAGAGTTTTGCAGCAAGACGCTCCTGCCATTTTCCTCAACTTTGACATAACTAGGTTAAGTCTGGTTCACCATAGTTTTGCTGACGCAAATGTACGCATGCAATCGGTCATAAACTACAATTTTAATTAATATTTCAAAGACGTACAATATAATACACAAATAATATATACGTAGAATTATTTAAATACAATCTCTGCAAATTGTTTGTGATTTCAATCTATTTCATTTGATTGAAATATTAAATTCAAGGCAAAATTGTTCCGCTTTCGAGAAGCAGTTCCGTTTGGAGGTGATAGTTGTGGATGGTTTCAAATGGTGGCAAGACTTGGAAAAACAAATGTTGAACGGAATCGCAAAAATATCATATATTGCTTCTTCGATACCGCGAAAATGACCAAAGCCGGGAAACAAACCTCCCCCAAAAATCAACCACATTACCGGTCGGACATATATCACAATATTCGCCACAAAATATGCATTAGTGATAATCAAATAACACGTTTCAAATACAACAAATCTACCTTAACAAATCTGCCTTAACAAATTTTAAATCAAAATGTGTTGATGCCAGTGTTCGAAACATACGTTCACCTAGTGGTCACTGATCACCTGGTTTTCCGCCGGGTTAGCATCTTGTCAGAGTTGCTACTTGTCCGTGTGACCGCGTGTGGGGAACTATCACTTTTTACAACAGTATTTACATCAGCTGATCGTCACAACTGGCCGTCGGAAGAAGCAAAGTTTTACCCAAAAAATATAGCCCTAAAATTATTACCGCAAAACGCAACGTCCACGAAGGGCGCACTTCACTGTGACTTTGTATTGTACAACAGGCAAAATAATCCTGGTAAATCAAAAAGAGGCATTATTACTAATTCATATTATTTAAACAAGCCACGTACGCTATTTTGTGAAAGGCGTCATCAAAACAGAAATCTGTTACGTATAAAACTGTTTGAAAGGTATCAAGCAGAGACTACAACAACGATTATTTATCACCAGTGACAGTCCAGAAAGATCAGGTTTACCCAAGAAGGAAACTGGGTCGGTAACAGGAGCGTTCGTCCGCCAATAGGTATATTGTCGTGCTGCGGTCGGCAAATCCATAGAAATGTGATAGCTGTCATAACAAGTGGAAGACAGGTGGCCAGGAGAGCTGCAGTTACCTGACATGGATGCATTAAATTACTACCCGTTGGTAGTAAGGTCTTATACTGGGATGTATGAACCTACCAAAAACTGATGTTGCCATTTTGTCTTCAAAACGTTGCTTTGCAGGTCTTTTGTACTCGCGCAATGTGCCGTTGGATACGTGATAACTACAATACGGACCAGTAACTTTGCTGCCGGACCAGTCACTTTTGGGGCAATGGTCGAACACTGATCGATGCACCTGCCGACAAGAGAGGCGAGAAACACAACATCTATATTGCTACGACATAGGTCCATGTCCACACTGTGCATGGCGCCCATCGAAACCTTTGTGAAATCACAAATATCTTGGTAGATGGTTCACTATTTAAAGGTCATCCTTTGATAAGAGAAAGTATATATACAAGTGGCGCCACACAACGGACAACGCCATACTAATATTGCATTGAGTGAATAAAGCTTTTGGTTTCGAGTAGTTTAACTAGATAAACACGGTACACATCATCTGGAATCTGCGAATACACTACCAGAAATACCGAGCTTTCATAGACGCTAGGATCGTGCCAATCGCCCGCGTTAAATGACATATCTAATTGTTTTTTTGTCGCAGCGCAAAGCACTAATTGATTGTTGTGGCAACACGTAGCCAATTAAAGCATCGCCGGCACATCGTACGATCGGTACACGCGTAAAATACATATTTAAGTCATATATTAATCGCACGCGCTTACAATAAGTTGTTATCAGAATGCACTACTACATGAGACATGAGTAATATAATCCTTACTGTTGCTTTGAGATATTGGAATTAGTGGAATATGTTATGCTTATGATATTTCGATTTTTTTCTTGAATCCATAATGAATTAGTTGATAATATAGTAAAACTTTCTATTTCACAGCCAGGTACTATCCATATTTTTGTTAATATCTAGTGAAAATAGCAGAGTCAATTACATAGTAACACCAATACATTTTCTTAATTTAGGAATTTGTTTAGTTATGTGCTATGAAGAGGCTACTTTTAAAATGTCAATCAAAAGTGGACAAAAAAACTAATGTATATTATGAACATCAATGTAATTTGAATGTGAATATCTTTTTACAAATTTGCTGTTATTAATATTCTCCATTTATAATTTCAATAATTAAACACACAATTAAAACTAGTTATATATTTAAAATGAATTCCCACGTGATGGTGTATAGTGGTCATTTTATAGAGCAAATTTAAGCTCCAGTGTTGTAACATAAGTGAGAGGAGAAATATTTATTAACTCAGTCTTTGAAGCACCCGAACAATTAAAGGAACGTCGTATATACGTTACCATGGATCAGTTATCGGTCAATAGTCATTATAATATATAGTTATTAACCAAATTTGTCATGTCGTGTGTGCAAAGACCGTAGGAACCAAACACATAAACGGTAGGGACAACAGGCTCTGCAATAAATGATAATGAGAGGCAACAGCGGGTATTATTTTACTATATATCTGACTGTTGACAGATATTTCGAATATTTCTTGGGGTGAAATACAAATTGCGTTCAATGTTTCGGGCTATTAAACGACAGTTGGCGGACAGCAAACCGTCAACGTATTTATTCTAGTAGAAGAACAGCAAATAAATGCATAGAAGTCGGAACGAGTTGTAGATCGGGGTCTGAGCCGGAACTTCAGCACCCGCTGCTGTCGGGCATTACTTCCGAAGCGTGTAGATAATTTTTAATTCACAAAATACTGGAGGTGGTGCTTAACTCGAAATATTGGTGGGTTAATACCCGATAACCCCTTCCGACTCCTATGGAATGTATGAATGAGTAACACATATCGTATCATTGTAGAATTATGAGGGAGGGAGAAAGAGAAAGCCGAACAACACAACCTGTATTATTTTGTGCCGAATTTATATGTAATCTGATCATAATTTATTTAATATTTTATCCGACCAAAACTAAATAGAAAATTTATATAAACGTTGTTAAGTCGTCGAGAATCCTATATGCTGTGTGTGAAATAACTCGGAAACAAGAAGAGTGAAACAAACCCAAGTTTAACCTATGAATGAAAGTAGGTGCGCTAAAGTCACCGTTGTGTACCAATGTTATATTAGCAATCAGTGTTGTATTAATTAAATGTCAGAGACGGCGTAACAGATAATAAACATCCGAGAGGAATTCCACGAAAGGCAGAAATTATTTATATTTTACCGGTAGACTGCGGTTAGGTGATTTCCTGTTTACGTTGGAATACAATTATGTTAGTGTTGGAAGCGTTAAACAAAATTCGAGCTATACCTGGTTTTCATAAGTTGGTGGGTTAATACCCGATAACCCCTTCCGACTCCTATGGAATGTATGAATGAGTAACATATATCGTACCTTTACTATAATGTCAACCTACCTTCCAGAAAACCATGTGACTAACATTTTACTTCCAATTCCAATTACTTCATATGTTGGTGTTACTTTGTGTTTGCAACGAATGTGCATGTTGGCAACTGACCGATATATGCCAGTATTTCATATAGGCGTTTGAAAAGCCTGGTTACTGAAGTTATCTAACGTATTACTACTATTTAGGGTCAATACTTCCAACATAGGACTAATCCTTCAAGCATAGATGTTAAAAAAAAATTATCCGATTACGATGATATTTTCACATTTTATGCCGAAGATGCCGAAGATGCCGAAGATGCCGAAGATACCTACTGATCGAATACCAGGCTGACAGGTGACCGGCCTGCTCTAGCATTTCACATGCATGTATCTACTTCTGAATGTAAAACCTTCATAAAAAAGTTTACGTAAATACTTCTTATGTCGTAATTGTGAGATCACATAAAATAATTAGATTGTGTTATCAGACAAATACTGGTTTTGTGTCATTTCTATCATGTGTACAGTTTCTAAAATAAATTGTCCTACATCTTAAAGGGTCTCTCAATTTATTTTAGGAATTTAATGTGTCTGAAGTTATCTAATCGGTTACTGCTATTTAGAGCCTACCCTACCAACGTAGGACTAATCATTCAATCAGATTAACCAAACCATTTCTTCGATTTTGACTATATTTTCATACTATATATGCCTGAGATACCTACAGATTGAATGCCGCGTCGACAAATGACCAATCTGCGGCAGCATGTCATTTCGTGCCATTTCCTAGATATCCGATCTTTTGCTGCTACTTACATTGCAAACATAGGACTATTCATTCAAGTATAGGGTGTTAACAATTTTTTATTCGATTTCGATTATATTTTTATAATATATGCTAAAGATACCTACGGATCAGATGTGGGGGTCAGCAAATGACCAATTTGCGCAAACATTTCATATATAGGCTTTTGAACGTGCTATTTCCTTAAGATATTCGACCCTTTGCTGCCATTTTACATTGCAAACATAGGCAAATCATTCACGCATAGCATGTTAACAAGAAATGTTCTCTGTTTTGGATGAATTTTTCACAGTATATATGCAGAAGATAACCATGGATCAGGTGTGGGGTCGGCAAATGTGGTGGGGTGCTTTCCTTGCGTAATGCAAATTAATATCGCCGCCGCGCGCCGGAAGGGTGCAGCGGTGACGGAGGCGTAATTGGTTTGTCTCGGTATTTCTGGTAATGAACTTGTATATGACTACAACAGGAAGCTTTGAATTGTTTTGGAAGAATGCGGCAGTAAATTTTGCTGGTGTAGTAATTCAAAGCATTCATCCTCGCAAATACAACGGCAGTGTTTTGAAACTCGAAGTTTTTCTAACATATTTTCAAAACATTCAATACCAAAGTTGAAAGTTGATCGTTTTCATCATGCAATTTTGATCGGTTGTTATTACAGATGACCTACAGTCATTTGCAAAAGTTTAAGACCAGGCACGATTTTTTTAAGAAACTTGACAAAACAATGATTTTTTGGCCTTCACATAACATTATATCAGTTTATTTCGCCAAATAAACATAGTACAACATAATATGAAACTTTATGTCGTCCAAAAGTATCAGTGTCTCTACTTTTCAGTATTTAGTGTGGCCTCCTTTGCTGTCAATGACCGCCTGGATGCGATATGGCATGACAGAAACCAGAGATTCGCAGTACTCCTGGGTGATTTCGGTGACCCAAAGTCCTTGATAGCTTGTTTCAAGTTTTGAGCGCTTGATGGTTGTTTGTCTGCCACCTTATCCTTCATTATAGTCCACAGGTTCTCAATGTCATTTTAGATCGGGGCTGTTCCCAGACCATTCCAGCACGAAGATTTTGTTCTTCTTGAGGAAATCAATAGCTACCTTGGATCGGTGACAAGGAGCGCCATCTTGCATGGGAATCGTACATTTGTGGATGTCCATATGCAGTTTCAGCTTCTCCTTCAGCAACTCCACGTACCTAGGTCCATTCATAGTGGTGTTAGGTGGAATAAAATACAGACCATAAGGGCTAAAACATGACATGGCACCCCAAATCATCAGACTTGGCGGGTGTTTCAATATGGCTGCTGTATATTTCTCATCAAATCGCTTACCTACTGGCCGCCTAACGTGCCTCTTGCGAGGTATAAACTGTTGCATGGTCGATTAATCTGAGAACAACACTATCTTCCACTGCGCGAGAGTCCAGTGGCGATGTCGTCTGGCAAAGTCCAGTCTCTTTTATTTCATCACAGGTGTCAGGCGTGGATTCCGGGCCGGCTTGCGGGACTTGAGCCCAAATTCCTTGCTGAGATGTCTCGAAACAGTACTGAGACTTATTTCCGTACCTCTTAAGCGTAAAGCAGCCCGAATTTTCTTGCAAGAGCTCATTGGCGAGCACATCACGATGCGTCTCATTGCGTGGTCATCCCTGAGCGTAGTTTTCCGTGGACGACCACTCCTTTTACTGTCACGAAAAGTGCCATCAGTATTTAATTTGACGATGGCGTTGTGCACGGCTGTCTTGGAATAACCTAATTTAGCAGTAATGTCTCTTTCCGTATATCCTTCTCCACGTAGAGTCAGTATTTGTGCCCTTAGAACCTCTGTCAAAGACGATTTTTTGCCCATTTCAGGGATGAAAACAAAACTGAAAAACACATAATCGATATTGACAGTAGCAGACAAATGACCTGGAAGTACTGACTAGGCGTATTGCTTCAAGGCCCAAATAGGATGATGCAATCCAGACATTATCTGATGCAATCTGATGACATACCATAAAATGCTTACAAACCGTGCCTGGTCTTAAACTTTTGCAAATGACTGTATATGTATGTGTATATTACAAAACGTTAACCATTCAAATATGGTTTAATCAGGACTGTTTTCAAACACGAGGTTTAAATGCGAGAATATCGACACATTTTGGACGTGAGAAGAGTGTTTGAACTAAATTTGAAAACATTCTAAAGTGTTATGGACGCGATGATGGTGTTTTGACCGTCCTACACCGATTAACTAAACTTAACCAACTTTACTGTATGCTTTTGGCATAACGAAAAACGTTTGGGATACTAATTTCAACACCATATTCAACGGAATGGCTGACGTGTCCGGCATCAGTTTCGATGGCTTGACGGACCTTGTTGCTAGATCAAGTGATGCATATTTTAATTTTAGCTGACTAAGTTAACGAGATATATTATATGTTGAAGATTGTATCGTTGAGATGCCGCTGGGTGGCGTAGATTACTCAGCAATTTTTAGTGCTGATTCTCAGCAAAAATGTCTAATCCGCTATATATAAGGTGAACTTGTAAAGAGGTATCCATAAAGTATGTCAAGCTATTTGTGGACACCTTGTAACATCCCACCCACACCCCGTTGTTACCGTGGTGACATGATGTGTTGTTTCCACAGTTTTCTGTCTGTCATTGTGGCAGCCAGACAAGTCCCACTGAGGCCGATGCCCCTCTCGATGGTGTCTCTCAGGGTCATGTTAGGGCAACCTCTTCTCCGAGAGCCCTGGTGTTTCGAAAGGAGAACTCGGTTATCAATGTCATCGTGGCGCATCACATGTCGTGCCAGAAATAGACGACGTTGCCACACGATGGTGGAGATTTGTGGCAGATTTCCGTGCAATTCCTGGTTGATGATGTGATCGCATCACGACACACTGTAGACTTTGCGAGGTAGTCTGGTGTGGGAGCCGTCGTGTGTTTTCTAGAGTGTTTGTGTTAGTGTCCATGATTCTCAACCAAATATGAGGATTGGTTCAACCGTGGTCTTAAAGATGTTTAGTTCGGTGTGTCTGCGTATTGACAATTGCCATACGTTATCCAGCGCATGTACTGCTGTCCAAGCCTGGGTTTTTTCTACACTGAAGGTAATGTTGAGAGTAAGTAACGCTTCGTAATGTTAGGTTGTGCGCCACCATTGTAGAATTACGAGGGAGGGAGAAAGAGAAAGCCGAACAACACAACCTGTGCTATTTTGTGCCGAATTTATATGTAATCTGATCATAATTTATTTAATATTTTATCCGACCAAAACTAAATAGAAAATTTATATAAACGTTGTTAAGTCGTCGAGAATCCTATGTGCTGTGTGTGAAATAACTCGGAAACAAGAAGAGTGAAACAAACCCTATGTTTAACCTATGAATGAAAGTAGGTGCGCTAAAGTCACCGTTGTGTACCGATGTTATATTAGCAATCAGTGTTGTATTAATTAAATGTCAGAGACGGCGTAACAGATAATAAACTTCCGAGGGGAATTCCACGAAAGGCAGAAACTATTAATATTTTACCGGTAGACTGCGGTTAGGTGATTTCCTGTTTACGTTGGAATACAATTATATCAGTGCTGGAAGCGTTAAAAAAAATTAGAGCTATGCCTGGTTTTCATAAGTTGGTCGGTTAATACCCGATAACCCCTTCCGACTCCTATGGAATGTATGAATGAGTAACATATATCGTACCTTTACAATAATGTCAACCTACTTTCCAGAAAAACAGGTGACTAACATTTTACTTCCAATTCCAATTACTTCATGTGTTAGTGTTACTTTGTGTTTGCAACGAATGTGCATGTTGGTAACTGACCGATATATGCCAGTATTTCATATAGGCTTTTGAAAAGCCTGGTTACTGAAGTTGTCTAACCTATTACTACTATTTAGGGTCAATACATCCAACATAGGATTAATCTTTCAAGCATAGATGTTAAAAACAATTTCTCCGATTACGATGATATTTTCACATTTTATGCCGAAGATGCCGAAGATGCCGAAGATGCCGAAGATACCTACGGATCGAATACCAGGCTGACAGGTGACCGGCCTGCTCTAGCATTTCACATGCATGTATCTACTTCTGAATGTAAAACCTTCATAAACAAGTTTACGTAAATACTTCTTATGTCGTAATTGTGAGATCACATAAAACAATTAGATTGTGTTATCAGACAAATACTGGTTTTGTGTCATTTCTATCATGTGAACAGTTTCTAAAATAAATTGTCCTACATCTTAAAGGGTCTCTCAATTTATTTTAGGAATATAATGTGTCTGAAATGATCTAATCGGTTACTGCTATTTAGAGCCTACCCTACCAACATAGGACTAATCATTCATGTAGGTTAACCAAACCATTTCTCCGATTTAGACTATATTTTCATACTATACATGCCTCAGATACCTACAGATTGAAAGCCGGGTCGACAAATGACCAGTCTGCGGCAGCATGTCATATATAGGCTTTTGAACGTGCCATTTCCTAGATATCCGATCTTTTGCTGCCACTTACATCGCAAACATAGGACTATTCATTCAAGTATAGGGTGTTAATTTTTTTTAATTCGATTTCGATTATATGTTTATAATATATGCTAAAGATACCTAAGGATCAGATGTGGGGGTCAACAAATGACCGATTTGCGCAAACATTTCATATATAGGCTTTTGAACGTGCTATTTCCTTAAGCCATTTTACATTGCAAACATAGGCAAATCATTCACGCATAGGATGTTAATAAGAAATGTTCTCTGCTTTTGATTAATTTTTCACAGTATATATGCAGAAGATACCCATGGATCAGGTGTGGGGTCGGCAAATGTGATGGGGTGCTTTCCTTGCGTAATGCAAATTAATATCGCCGCCGCGCGCCGGAAGGGTGCAGCGGTGATGGAGGCGTAATTGGTTTGTCTCGGTATTTCTGGTAATGAACTCGTATATGGCTACAACAGGAAGCTTTGAATTGTTTTAGAAGAATGCGGCAGTAAATTTAGCTGGTGTAGTACTTCAAAGCTTTCATCCTCGCAAATACAACGGCAGTGTTTTGAAACTCGAAGTTTTTCTAACATATTTTCAAAACATTCAATACCAATGTTGAAAGTTGATCGTTTTCATCATGCAATTTTTGATAGGTTGTTATTACAGATGACCTACAGTCATTTGCAAAAGTTTAAGACCAGGCACGATTTTTAAAAGAAACTTGACAAAACAATGATTTTTTGGCCTTCACATAACATTATATCAGTTTATTTCGCCAAATAAACGTAGTACAACATAATATGAAACTTTATGTCGTCCAAAAGTGTCAGTGTCTCTACTTTTCAGTATTTAGTGTGGCCTCCTTTGCTGTCAATGACCGCCTGGATGCGATATGGCATGCTAGAAACCAGAGATTCGCAGTACTCCTGGGTGATTTCGGTGACCCAAACGTCCTTGATAGCTTGTTTCAAGTTTTGAGCGCTTGATGGTTGTTTGTCTGCCACCTTATCCTTTATTATAGTCCACAGGTTCTCAATGGCATTTTAGATCGGGGCTGTTCCCAGGCCATTCCAGCACGGAGATTTTGTTCTTCTTGAGGAAATCAATAGCTACCTTGGATCGGTGACAAGGAGCGCCATCTTGCATGGGAATCGTACATTTGTGGATGTCCATATGCAGTTTCAGCTTCTCCTTCAGCAACTCCACGTACCTAGGTCCATTCATAGTGGTGTTAGGTGGAATAAAATACAGACCAGAAGGGCCAAAACATGACATGGCACCCCAAATCATCTGACTTGGCGGGTGTTTCATTGTGGCTGCTGTATATTTCTCATCAAATCGCTTACCTACTGGCCGCCTAACGTGCCTCTTGCGAGGTATAAACTGTTGCATGGTCGATTCATCTGAGAACAACACTTTCTTCCACTGCGCGAGAGTCCAGTGGCGATGTCGTCTGGCAAAGTCCAATCTTTTTTTTTCATCACAGGTGTCAGGCGTGGATTCCGGGCCGGCTTGCGGGACTTGAGCCCAAATTCTTTGCTGAGACGTCTTGAAACAGTACTGAGACTTTTTTCCGTACCTTTTAAGCGTAAAGCAGCCCGAATTTTCTTGCATGAGCTCAATGGCGAGCACATCACGATGCGTCTCATTGCGTGGTCATCCCTGAGCGTAGTTTTCCGTGGACGACCACTCCTTTTGCTGTCACGAAAAGTGCCATCATTATTGAATTTGACGATGGCGTTGTGCACGGCTGTCTTGGAATAACCTAATTTAGCAGTAATGTCTCTTTCCGTATATCCTTCTCCACGTAGAGTCAGTATTTGTGCCCTTAGAACCTCTGTCAAAGACGATTTTTTGCCCATTTCAGGGATGAAAACAAAACTGAAAAACACATAATCGATACTGACAGTAGCAGACAAATGACCTGGAAGTACTGACTAGGCGTATTGCTTCAAGGCCCAAATAGGATGATGCAATCCAGACATTATCTGATGCAATCTGATGACATACCATAAAATGCTTACAAATCGTGCCTGGTCTTAAACTTTTGCAAATGACTGTATATGTATGTGTATATTACAAAACGTTAACCATTCAAATATGGTTTAATCAGGACTGTTTTCAAACACGAGGTTTAAATGCGAGAATATCGACACATTTTGGACGTGAGAAGAGTGTTTAAACTAAATTTGAAAACATTCTAAAGTGTTATGGACGCGATGATGGTGTTTTGACCGTCCTACACCAATTAACTAAACTTAACCACCTTTACTGTATGCTTTTGGCATAACGAAAACGTTTGGGATAATAATTTCAACACCATATTCAACGGAATGGCTGGCGTGTCCGGCATCAGTTTCGATGGCTTGACGGACCTTGTTGCTAGATCAAGTGATGCATATTTTAATTTTAGCTGACTAAGTTAACGAGATATATTATATGTTGAAGATTGTATCGTTGAGATGCCGCTGGGTGGCGTAGATTACTCAGCAGTTTTTAGTGCTGATTCTCAGCAAAAATGTCTAATCCGCTATATATAAGGTGAACTTGTAAAGAGGTATCCATAAAGTATGTCAAGCTATTTGTGGACACCTTGTAACATCCCACCCACACCCCGTTGTTACCGTGGTGACATGATGTGTTGTTTCCACAGTTTTCTGTCTGTCATTGTGGCAGCCAGACAAGTCCCACTGAGGCCGATGCCCCTCTCGATGGTGTCTCTCAGGGTCATGTTAGGGCAACCTCTTCTCCGAGAGCCCTGGTGTTTCGAAAGGAGAACTCGGTTATCAATGTCATCGTGGCGCATCACATGTCCTGCCAGAAATAGACGACGTTGCCACACGATGGTGGAGATTTGTGGCAGATTTCCGTGCAATTCCTGGTTGATGATGTGATCGCATCACGACACACTGTAGACTTTGCGAGGTAGTCTGGTGTGGGAGCCGTCGTGTGTTTTCTAGAGTGTTTGTGTCAGTGTCCATGATTCTCAACCAAATATGAAGATTGGTTCAACCGTGGTCTTAAAGATGTTTAGTTCGGTGTGTCTGCGTATTGACAATTGCCATACGTTATCCAGCGCATGTACTGCTGTCCAAGCCTGGGTTTTTTCTACACTGAAGGTAATGTTGAGAGTTAGTAACGCTTCGTAATGTTAGGTTGTGCGCCAGCATTGTAGAATTACGAGGGAGGGAGAAAGAGAAAGCCGAACAACACAACCTATTTTGTGCCGAATTTATATGTAATCTGATCATAATTTATTTAATATTTTATCCGACCAAAACTAAATAGAACATTTATATAAACGTTTTAAGTCGTCGAGAATCCTATATGCTGTGTGTGAAATAACTCGGAAACAAGAAGAGTGAAAGAAACCCTATGTTTAACCTATGAATGAAAGTAGGTGCGCTAAAGTCACCGTTGTGTACCGATGTTATATTAGCAATCAGTGTTGTATTAATTAAATGTCAGAGACGGCGTAACAGATAATACACTTCCGAGGGGAATTCCACGAAAGGCAGAAACTATTTATATTTTACCGGTAGACTGCGGTTGGGTGATTTCCTGTTTACGTTAGAATACAATTGTATCACTGCTGGAAGCGTTAACAAAAATTCGAGCTATGCCTGGTTTTCATAAGTTGCAATTAACTGCATTTCATTGCTTGATTAAACTAGCAAATTAGGCGAGCGGTAGAACCACCCAACATACCGATTTAAATGCCCCGCCCCCATACACACACCCAAATGTTATATCATTGGAAAGCCCTGCATTTTCCCGTCATAACTGGGCCTGTCGTAGAGTTGCTAAATGGTGCAGTAAGCGTGAATCCAAGGTCAAACAAGGTCACCATCAAACGATAAATTTTAGAAACTGGTCGCTTCCGAAAATGTCTTAATATTACAATGGCTGTCTAGTACCTTTATTTGATTAGAAAATGGCCATGTCATATATTGTTGGAAAGCGTATTGTCTCTTCTTCACGATAGTGTACGGTATGATGCTGTGTCCAGGAATGATAACAGTAACGGCAAGGTCAAACAAGGTCACCCATCAAATGACGAATATTCGAAAGTTTACAATGCCGCGAACATCATAAAGTTACACTGACTGTGTTTCTACTTCACGACTACGGACAAATCATACATTTTATGTAAGGACAATTTCTCCCCGTCAAAATGCGATTTGAAATGGCGTTGTGAAGTGAAGCAGTTTGTGTGGAGCGGCGTTCAAACAGGGTCACCGTCAATTGATGAATGTTAGAATTTGCGCCATCCCTCAAGCTTTACAAAATCTTAATTGTTGTGGAGCTACGTTTCCTACTTACTGATGACCATTTAATACATACAATGAGGTATAACGTATAGCTATTACATCGAACATTATGTGTGTAGTGAATGTCAAACAAGGCCACTACCAAGTGATGACTGTTCAAAATAAATTGCACTATTCCACAATCTTTTATAGGCCTAGGTTTATAATGGTTGCGTATCTATTTGCCTACATGCACAATGCCTCTTCATATACCATTGTAAACCTTATTGTATCCTCGTCAAAATGAGGTATGACACGGAACTATCAACTGGTGCTGTATGTGTGGAGAAAAGGTTGAACAAGGTCACCGTCAAATGATGAATTTTCGAAATTGTGCTATTCTGCAAATGTTAAGACAAATTGTTCTAACAATTGCTTTGAAGTCAAACGATGAAAAGTATAATTATTTAAGTTTTAGAATATCAATATATATATATATATATGTTCGCCGTATGTTTTTTTTAATTGCACATTCTACGAAGCATAATAAATACGAGCTGGTCCACATGGCATAACAAATCTCGCAATCGGGGGTTAGTTTTCTCCTAATTGTGCTCGAGTTAGTCTTGGGTTGGTAAGTTTTACTTTGACTAATCTTAATCTAATTAACAAGTCTGATAAAAGTTAGTTCAACAATAAGTGCCTGCATAAAATAATAGCATGCAATAATACATGTCATGTAACAACGTAATTATTGAATAAATCAACCTTTATCGTTGAAAGCCGCGAGCAATGTCGCTAAATGTGAAGAATTGGGGCAAATGCATCTTTGTTGAATACGTGGCATCCTGGCTATAAATCTATCATAAATTTACAGACACATTTACTAATGGTAAATTATCATCTAATTTAAGTTGATTGTAGTGCGAATTCCTTTTCAACCCATTGTACGTCACGTTCGTCTTCAATCAATAAAAGGAGGCAGAGTGCCTGACACTACCAGTTTTATTTCAACAAAGCTGAACATTTGCAATGGAATCAAGCCCCATAAGGCTAACGACAAAGAGAATGCGTCTCTCAATTAACTTATCAAAATGCGACATTTATCAGGATTTTTTTAACAATGAAAAACTCAAAAACAACGAGTACTGGGCAGACATCATTGTTGGGTGCAGCGGAAACAAGGAAAGATGGCCTATATCACCGTCTAATAGATGCATTTCATAGCCTTGAAGATATGCCACAGATACTGTACCACAGGAGTTGCTTCAAAACGTACACGAGCAAGGCGAAACGTACCTGATTAGTGAAGTGACCGTACTAGTGGGACTAATTTCCTAAGTTTGTTTTCCAGCTGAATGTTTTGCTGCTTCATTTGCATATTACTACAGTTTAATAATACTGGCTTTAACATACAAATTATACATAATTTTTAAACATTGTTTTGCATTGTTACTTTATGTTTACTAAACGTGAAGGTAACGGACTAACTCTACAGTTTTCACAATAATGGCCCATATACCATTTATATGTCACACACAAGAAGCCACATTAAAAGTGCACAGAGTCACATATGAGCTAATTAACAATACATCTATTGTTCAGTGTGATGTATGAGAAACGGTGGTCTATCACACTATATAACATGTTGGGACTTGGGCAAACTATTTCACATATCTAAAGTTTCTTATGTCAAAGACTGTCTAAAACACAGTTGCAGGCCACAATTATAATACAAGCTTTTTAGTGGATTTGTTTTACTCCTGTACGATATCGTATCATATTTAAGATCTGTACCATTACATACCAGGCACTGTCCAATAAGCAACCATCTTATTTGCATTCATTGCTTACTCCTGTAAGAAAACCTGTCCAGCTGCGATCATCTAGTTCTGACCTACTTTTTGTTCCTAGAGTCAACACTAACATTGGAACTAGGGCTATTTCTGTTGCTGCACCAACTCTTTGGAATATGCTCCCTCTTAGTGTTAGATCAGTTGAAAATATTACAAAATTCCGTCGTAATTTAAAAACGTATCTTTACAACCTTGCTTATCCACCGTAGCTCCCTAGCGAGATTGACCAATGGTTTCCAAGGATTTAGGCTCAATAGAAGTTATCTTATTATTATTATTATTAGGAGTTCTTGTAGCGAGAATCCACTGTGCTTAACATTGCTTCCTCAATTTCTGCCACTGCTGTTCAGATAATAAAGTATGTTCAGTCAATTAACCGAAACGATCAGACATACAGACTGACATGATACATTAGTTCTAACTAATCATTTAATTAAATGTAAACCAAATAAAACATGGATACATCATCAATATATCATGCCCAGATTGTCTGATTAATTAAATGATGCCATTACAGAACATGCCGTTTGTCAGAAGTCGTATAATTACTTGTTGCTATTGACAGCAAAATGTGCCAATCATGTGTGCCAATAGATCTTCCTACTGACAGCAAAATGTGCCAATCATGTGTGCCAATACATCTTCCTACTGACAGTGTATGTACCTACATCAGTAATCTGCCGAACATTACTTGTTCCTACTGACAGTAGACACGGAATCCAGCTCCACCTAAATAGACATCAATCATCTTGTTCTTGCTGACAGTATACATATATACATCGATCATTTGTTGCAATACACTACTTGTTCCTACTGACAGTAAATATGGAATCCACCTCCACCTAAATATACACCGATCATCTTGTTCTTGCTGACAGTATACACATATACATCGACCATATGTTACAATAACACAACATTAAAGGTTCGAGGCTATATTTGGCGGAGATAGATCGTAGAAATTGGTGGTGCAGAAAAGTTGATAAACAAGTGGAATTACTGATTGATAAGTATTATTCTTGCCTTAATATCATTCATAAAGTTGCAATAAACATATATTGAGTAGCAGTTGTGCTTAAATTTAGTTAGTTAAAGTATTTTAGAACACCTTAGTATAGTGAGTGATAATGGGGTAACTCACTTAGCCTTCGATAAGTTGTAAACAAGATTTAACAAACCTGATTATGTGGTAGAATATATAGGAGATAAAGTAACAACCATCAAACTACTTACATAAGATAATATCTGGGTAAGCCAGTACTTGCTAGATATTTTGATTAGGTAGCACTGTTGTTAAAATTAAGCAAGGGCGATAGTCGGGCGGCGTAACCTAAATAAATAAAGCAGCCTAACGTAACGTAATTGATTGTATTTAAATTAGGTCACTACCAGTAATGTTAGCGTTCGTGTCAGGATAAATAGTCGGCTGTGTAATTGAAATTTGTAACCTAAAGTGTGCTGTAGTACACAGGAAACAGTCTTTATAAAGGCTAAGTTAGTTAAGTTATTAAATAAATTCTGATCGGGATATGGCGCCTTGCAAACGGCAAGTCAAGGCAAAGCAACACTTGGTGTGCGATCACTGCCACAGCTGGGTAGATTTTGCATTGTCCGGCTGTGGGAAGTCATGGGCAGAAACCATGGAGGAAGGATTCACCTTTCAGTGCATTGGGTGTTGGAAGGTGGAGTGTCTGCAGAAGGAGATAGTTAGGTTGACAGATATTGTGAAGGGAATGGAGATGGGAATTAGCATGGAGGCAGGTCGAATGGAGAGAGACGACAGGGAGAGAGTTGAGGATACTGCAAGACTGAAGGAGAATAGCAGTGGCAAGAAAACTGAGGAAAGGAGATTGAGAGGAGGGAAGGTGATTGGAGGGGAAGAAATTGGAAAATCGACAACAGAAAACGTGACAAGCGTGAATATGACAGGGAAGAAAGTGACCGTAGAGAAGGAGGGGGGGAGATGGGACGGGAGAGGAGAGAGGAAAATGAGATGGGACGAAAGAAGAAGGGACGAAAGGAAGTGAGAGCAAATGTGATAGAAGAGAAGTCGATAAAAGGGACGCTGACAGGAGGAAAGGTGACAAGAGAAAAAGTGACAGGAAAGAATGGATCGTAAGAGAATGTTTCAGCAGAGAAGACAACAACCAGACAGATGCAAACCGAAGAAGGTGCTATTCTAAGGCAGTGATTGAGGGGGCAATGAGGAAAGAGAGGGTGTTTATGGGCGACTCCATTATGAGAAAGACGGACAAGACACTGAGCGAGGGGAAGGACGTCGTTGTTTGTTTACCGGGGGCTAGGATTGAACATGTTACTGACAGGGTAGAGAAGGTATCGGGACATGGCAAGGGGGGGGGTCTATACTGGTACATGTAGGAACAAATAATGCAGACAGGGAGGGAAAAACTGCGATAGTACAGAAGTATAGACAGTTAGTGAGGAAGCTAAAGAAGACGAGAGTTGAACAGGTTATTCTGTCATGAATTTTGCCAGTAATGGGAGGAAGGGGGGCAACGTATAGAAACTGCAAGAAGATGGCGATCAACGCACTAGTTGAGCAGATGTGTGAAGAAGAGGGGGTGGGATTCACAGATTTATAGCGATATTTTGTTAGGAGGGAAGATCTGTACACGAGAGATGGCCTCCATCTTAGTGGAAAGGGGGCAGCATTTTTCTCAGAGAACCTACTGCGATATGTTGACAGTGGGACAGGTTGCATCTATTTAAACTAGATTCGCGGGGGGACTCACAGAAAAACCTGAAAATGGAGGCATAGATAAAGACAGCACAAATAAATCAGCAAATAACAGTCTGGAAAACTCTTCTGAAGCTGAATATAAATGTGTTTGTTTAAATGCAAGGAGTATAGTAAACAAAAGAAATGAACTAAACATTATGGTAGAAGATATTGACCCTCATATAATAGATATAACCGAATCCTGGACCACCACCGATAAATCAGATGCTGAATTGGGACTGACAGGATATGTAATGTTTAGAAAAGATAGAATAGGAAGAAAGGGAGGTGGAGTTATTTTATATATTAAAGAATATATTCAGGCTTATGAAATAAAATTAGAAAGAGAAGCAGATTGCGAAGAAGCTGTTTGGTGTAACATATTTACAGGAAATTCAACGTTAACAGTTGGGTTAGTTTATCGAAGTCCAAACATAAGCATAGAAGAGAATGAAAAAATACAAAACGCTATAAGGGAAGTAAGCAAACGGGACTGTATTATTATGGGGGATTTTAACCACGGGCATATACAATGGAAATCTTTACAGAGTATGGGGAGTGAGGACCAAAAGTTTTTAGTTTTAGTTCAAGATACATTCCTTTCTCAACATGTGCTAGAACCAACCAGGGGTGAGAATGTGTTAGACATAGTTTTGTCCTCACAAAACGAATTAATTGACAATGTCAAGACATGTGAGCCACTGGGGAGTAGCGATCACAACCAGATACATTTTACCATCAAAGTAAAATCAGAAAGGAATAGTCAAAAGCAGTATAGGAGAAATTTCCACAAAGGAAGGTATAAGGACATGAGGAAATATTTAGCAAAGATAGACTGGAATAACACACTAAAAATAAGACGGCAACAGAATGCTGGAATATATTAAAGAGTGAAATTAAGTGCATAGTCGATCAATTTGTACCTTTCAAAAAACAAGGAAAACGGTCCAAAAAGAAACACTTATTATCGAAAGAAGCCATTAGAAAAATTAAGCATAAACAAATGCTGTGGAAGTCATATAGATGTACTGGAAATGATGAAGACTACAACAGTTATAAAGAAGCACTTAACCAAGCTACAGCTGAAATTAGAAATTCAAAGAGAAGCTATGAACAACAAATAGCTAGTAATATAAAACATGACAGCAAGAGTTTTTATGCGTATGTTCGAAGCAAATAGAAAGTTCAAGATAAGGTCGGTCCTCTACAAGAGAGTGCTGGAAATATAATATCAGAGGGATTCTTAATGGCAGAAGACCTGAATGAGTACTTTAGTTCAGTGTTTACCAGGGAAGATATTAGTTCACTGCCAGTACCAGAGACTAAGTTCAAGGGGGCAGATTCAGACTATTTAGGACAATTAATTGTAACCCCGGAAATGGTAGCTAAGAAAATAAGGGCTATGAAGGATAATAAATCACCTGGAGTGGATGGTATTCCACCCAAACTACTACTGGAAATTGCAGAACAAATTAGCATACCACTTGCAACAGTTTTCAATTTGTCATAAGAAGAGGGAGTGGTTCCTTTAGAATGGAAAAAAGCAAACATTATACCGTTATTCAAAAAAGGTTCGAGAAACAAGTTAGAGAACTATAGACCAGTGAGTTTAACATCAGTGATTTGTAAATTATTAGAAAGACTAATTAAAGATCACATGGTGGATTTTCTTGTTAAACAAAACTTGATAAACCCATCTCAACATGGTTTTTTTAAAGCTAGGCCATGCTTAACAAATATGTTATGTTTTTTGGAAGACATCACTAAGTGGGTAGACGAGGGATCACCAGTAGATATCGTCTACTTAGATTTTCAAAAAGCTTTCGACAAAGTACCACACCAAAGATTACTGCTTAAACTAAAGGCCCATGGCATAGGAAATGGTATAATAAACTGGATAGAACAATGGCTGATTGACAGAAGACAACGTGTAGTAGTTGATGGGGAGGCTTCAAACTGGAAATCGGTATTGAGTGGGGTACCACAGGGATCAGTATTAGGACCTATATTATTCTTAATATATATCAACGATTTGGATGATGAAATAACAAGCAAGGTTTTGAAATTTGCGGATGATACAAAAGTGTTTAGAAGGATTAAAAGTGATGGAGATAGACAGCATTTACAAGATGATTTTGGGAAATGTAAATGCCTCCACACAGGACATGGGAACGAAGAGGTAGAATATACAATGGGGGGTACTGTACTAAGTATTACTGTAAAAGAAAAGGACTTAGGGTTAACCATTAGTGTTGATATGAAGGTTTCAGAGCAGTGCGGAATTGCAGCTTCAAAGGGAAATCAAATCCTTGGATTAATTAGGCGAAACATAAAGTATAAGGAAAAAGAGCTAATAATACCGCTGTACAAAACAATAGTTAGGCCTCATTTAGAATATTGTATTCAAGCGTGGAGGCCATATCGCAGGAAGGACATAGAAATGCTAGAAAGAGTGCAGAGGAGAGCAACTAAAATGATACCAAAACTGAGGGATCTTAGTTACGAAATACGCCTAAAAAATGCGTACACTAGATACCAGGAGATTGAGAGGAGATCAGATAGAAGTGTTTAAAATATTGAAGGGTTATGAAAATATTTATAGAAATAGTTTTTTCTCAGTTAAGAAAGATAGAACGACTAGATAACATGAACTTACATTAGCAAAGGAGCAGAGTAGATTGGATATAAGAAAGTTTTCATTTTCACAAAGGACTGTAAATGAATGGAACAGATTACCTGCTGATTGTGTGGGTGCTAGTAGCGTGAATATGTTTAAAAATTAAATCGACACATACCTCAGACGGGCGGGATACACATAGATAAAAGGGTCGGACTCTCGATAAGCCAAAAGGCTTCCTAGTCCACCTGCCACCTAGAGTTAATTCTCTGGGTGGCAATCTTGTTAAATTTTGTGTTAAATCTTGTTAAATACATTACTTGTTCCTACTGACAGTAAAGATACACCAATCTCCCGCACACCAGCCATCAATGGCAGTGAGATTTGAGTGTTTAAATGCTCATCCACCGAAAGAGGATGTTTACGGTCAATCTCAGAGAAGACACGTTGGAATCTGATAGAAACTTCACATACATGCATGGTTGTGATGTGTGTTCACATAGACAAGATGTCACCAGTAACTATACTTGCATTTACAAATTGTTGCACTGATATAACTACCGGATCCTTTGTATTTTGAACTTTCAACATCAATTGTCAATTGTTGTGACAGCAGTGGTGGCACCAAAAGTGACATATGTAATATTTTCAAGTGAACACTTTGAATACTACGTGGATACTTTGACAGTGGATACTTCGAAGCAAATCCACCATCTGAGAAGATTATATATTGACTTGAAATACATTTAATTAATCGTTGTTAATGTATTTATATTTAACAACATTAATCTGTTGCATAATATGAAGTGAATGTTGATTATCATTTTAGTGGATCTAAATAGTATATGTACTATGTAGGGCGAAGGCCACCATCAGTAGATTATATTATTACACCACAACGTTATACTTTATTTTCTGTGACTTCATTTCCGTCCACCAGTAAGACATGCTTGTGACCTTAGCAAAAGGTGGAGGCTTCACAAGCCGATGACATATAGCAAGGGTTCCTAGCCTTTTCTCCCTGTGCACCTCCCCCCGAGTCCCCGACTCACGAGAGGATCAACCATTCTTAGAGACGGTGGACAGATATAAAGTCACAGTTTTAGGTAGTATAAACTGTTATAGGATATAAACTCTCAATGTCATTTTATGTATACACATATGCAAAGAAAATGTGTTACCCGCATTGCATATTTTCACTGATAATTGAGCACAATAATGTTTTGTGCATGAATAAGACATATTCTGAAGAAACTGACATAGTCTTGCGCATTTTCATTGATATTTGAGCACGTGTGATCTTTGTAAGTGACCTTATCAAAATGATTCACTTGGTATTTTGTGGTATCTTTAATTGGGATGATTCAGATTAAGATTACATTGAATGTATTTAATATTTTAACGTATTGTAAATACAAATAACTATATATATTAACATAAAAGTGTGACCTAGTGACTTTTTTCCTGTGTCGACACTTCCTGTGATTTTGTTCTGTGTGCAAGTTGGGGCAATGATATATACCAGTCTGTGTTATTATTATATTAGTTTGTTTTGAAACCGATACGTATATTAGACAAATTGAATATCATATTTTGACAATGTGCTTGGTTAAATGTTACCTCAATTCAGGATCCATTTCTGGGAGATCCAGATTTTGGACACACAAAAGGTATTCGTAGAAGAAGATTTATTTGTCTTTAGTTGATCGTTACGTATTATGTCTTATGGCAATAAATAATTGACGTATCAGATAAGACTTGCCGTGTGGTATTGACGGTATTGTAACAATTATTTGAAATACCTGTGTATTTAATGTAGTACACGAACAGAAGAAGAGCCGTGCTGTATAAGAACTTACTTTACTGTTTTCTTCGCAGCGCCTCCGATTCTGCAGTTATTTCCTAGTTTATGTTTGTGTGTCGTCGTCCAACGAGTGAAATCCACGATGCATTCGTCAAGCTGACATCCAGGCATCCGAATTCTCGGAGTTTTAAAAGTTGTGTAAAGCTGCGTGTCGTCAGCGTACACTTGGAAATTAAACGTTGGAGCATCGAAATATCGATCGATACAAACCGGGATGTAATCCTCATGCTGCTGTATTGAAGCTTGGGCTATTTCGTTCACGGAACCTTACTGTGCGTGCGTGGTGCGTGCGTGCGAACGTGTGTGTGTGTGCGTGTGTGTGTGTGTGTGTGTGTGTGTGTGTGTGTGTGTGTGTGTGTGTGTGTGTGTGTGTGTGTGTGTGTGTGTGTGTGTGTGCACGCGCGCATGTTTACTCAGCTGTATGAACGAATATCTGGGTGTAGACAGTGGAGGTTATTTCTGTTCGTGACGCCGCACATCAGTACGGGCACATTAGAGGTGGCATGTCTAATCGTATCAGAGTATTTCCTTGTTGCGAGATGCAACGTAAGCAAACACAACGCTGTCTGTGAAATGCATTGCATATATGGCGCATTGGGTCTATGGTACTTAATTACTGGCTTGATAACCAATACATATTAAAAGATCCGGAAGTTGAAAGAAATGTGTAACTACTTGAAGACATGTATTCGATAATATTAAATGTCAAAGTATTAATAATAGTAAAGCTAAATATAAGTTCTTATATAGCGTGGTATCCAGTCCTCAGAATTGCTCAAAGCGATTTACATCTTTCTCCCTGGCAAACCAGTTCAATCGTACAAAATCTCGACTTTTATGGGAAGCATTCAGCCATGATGTAAGTACTACACAAAGAGTGTCCACCACTGTCTATAACCAGGTACTCATTCAGAAAACTGTTTGGACTGGATCGCCGTAGAGTGATATACCCGAAATTTCTTGATTGCGTCAGATATCATAAACACTGCCCCACCTCGCTCCACAAAATTACCGCTTTGATTGGGTCAGAAAGTAGCAGTTTATCTTCTTATTCAACATTCTCTTGTTCCAGTATTTCTTCTTTACCCAACACACTAGTCAAGTTCGTAATACCGGTGTGGTTATTTTTTCTGAAATAATTGTTCCGATCTTTTCATTAACAACGAGGGCAAGCGCAAACTACGCAAACAACAGTTAGCATTTTATCACAATGGTACGAGTTGATGCATGCATGTTACTGACATGGTGTAGAGTTTTTTCTCGAGAAAATCAACATGAGAGATGCTTCCGAGCAGACGTTACAAAAAAAGATGTAAGTTACGCTCGCAGGCGATCCTATCCTTAACGACATGTCCACATGCGCGCAGCTAATCATCAGCGTGACACATGTAGCCATTAAATATGTCTGTTTCCGCGCTGACAACAACATTTCCGGTAGCACAAAACCAAACAAAACAGGTAGTCACAAATGATCTTGCACGTTGCTGGTCAACAGTCGACGCGGAAGTGAAATAATCATCTATCCCCGGATCCGTGAAAGAGTGTGCATCCGCGTGCATGCTGGGTCTGATCACTGTCAGAAATAATCCCGGTTGGCCATCGCATCTTTCGAATTGATTGCAGGTGGTTTCTGGGTCAGGCATCTGTTTTTTTTATTGTGTAATTTTGCTCGGCTGCAGTTGGACGCCGAGTATGGAGTAGCCAGATTCGTTTGTTCACTTGGATTGTCAGCTATTGGATCAGGGCAGGGATGACTCGAAATGTCATCGAGAGTGATAAAGAGGACACTGTTTGGCTTTCTTGTATCGTGTGCGTGTGTGTATGTGTGTTTGTGTGTGTGTGTGTGTGTGTGTGTGTGTGTGTGTGTGTGTGTGTGTGTGTGTGTGTGTGTGTGTGTGTGTGTGTGTGTGTGTGTGTGTGTATGTGGTGTGTGTGTGTGTGTGTGTGTGTGTGTGTGTGTGTGTGTGTGTGTGTGTGTGTGTGTGTGTGTGTGTGTGTGTGTGTGTGTGTGTGTGTGAGTGTGTGTGTGTGTGTGTGTGTTTGTGTGTGAGTGAGTGAATGTGTGTGTGTGTGAGAGAGAGAGTGTGTGTTTGTGTGCGTATGTCTGTGATGTGTGTATGTGTGTGTGTGTGTGTATGCGCGTGCGTGCGTGCATGTGTGTGAGTGCGCAAACAAAGGTGTTTGTACATTTGCATTTCATCATGGTGGGAAAGCTAGCAGACACACACACACTCACTCACACACACGCACACATTTGCACACACACATATACACATGTCACATACATACACACATAAACACCCTACACACACACACACTCACACACACACACACACACACACACACACACACACACACACACACACACACACACACACACACTCACATACACACACCACAGACACACACACAAACACAAACACACAGACACAGACACTCTCTCTCTCTCTCTCTCTCTCTCTCTCTCTCTCTCTCTCTCTCTCTCTCTCTCTCTCTCTCTCTCTCTCTCTCTCTCTCTCTCTCTCTCTCTCTCTCTCTCTCTCTCTCTCTCTCTCTCTCTCTCTCTCTCTCTCTCTCTCTCTCTCTCTCTCTCTCTCTCTCTCTCTCTCTCTCTCTCTCTCTCTCTCTCTCTCTCTCTCTCTCTCTCTCTCTCTCTCTCTTTCTCTTTCTCTCTGTCTCTCTCTCTCTTCTCTCTCTCTCTCTCTCTCTCACACACACACACACACATACACACACAAACACACATACACAAACACACACCCACACACTTATTCTCCATCTCTCCATCTCTCTCTCTCTCTCTCTCTCTCTCTCTCTCTCTCTCTCTCTCTCTCTCTCTCTCTCTCTCTCTCTCTCTCTCTCTCTCTCTCTCTCTCTCACACACACACACACACACCACGGACACACCACACACACACACACACACACACACACACACACACACACACACACACACACACACACACACACACACACACTCATACACACACACGACCACCACCACGTGATACAAGGCTTCACAAAATACAAATGAAACTAACCAAACGATTGCATAGACTATTTAAAATAGTTTAATTTACAAATCAACAACGGTCATTTCAGAATTCATACATATGCGCTATGATTTTCATTAGTCAATTCAATTACATCAACAGCCATTTACATGCTAGTACCTGGTTAATCAATTGCACAAATACAAAACAATATGTCATCGTGATATCTTTCAAACAAGTTAAACCAATGTTATGTTTTGTTATAACTTGATTTGATTCTTAAAGACAGGTTGTCTGTCTCGTGTTTGAGTATGCTGTTCTTAAAACAATGATCAATATGTTGACGGTATGCTATGCCAAAATGCGCTTAATAAGCACGAAGCAATGTGAACGGTTCGCCCGCGAAACGTATACAAACAATTCAATTAGTAATGTGCTGTTACAAACGCTGGCGACTGTAGCCGGAACATCTTGGATTTGGACGCGACCAGCGTGATTTCCGTGATCAAAACCACAAGTGGGTCGACGTACAACTAATTCAAAGAACCTCACGCTTATAATTATACATTTTGTTCATATATACACATATACCAGTGTCCCATTATTTAGAACTCTTGTGGATAGCTAAAGTGTGGGAGATGCTTCTGTCTGCTCGTTCTTTCACTCAAATTGGAGATTATCGACAGCGTTGCCGCTGTTTCAAACGGACAAGAATCCTTTACGATTTAGGATATAAAATAATCCGATAACTTCTGTCTGTCTAACAAAGCAACTAAACTATCGTACCTGAGCATTTCCAGTGATCATCTGGAGGGAATATGCAGGGATAGGGTATCACGGGGAACAATGCTGCACAAGCAGCTCAGAACAGGGTTGTGTGGCGCCACCTCGTGGACAATTGACTTTAACATGAAACACAATGTCGATCGGAAAGACCAATGCGAATGACATCATCATAGTGTCGCATAATACAACGGTACATCCATACTGTTTAACTTAGGAACCGTAAGAATAAAACACGAAACACATACATCATCTGAGATCATTTTAAATTGAAAAATTAGGGTCTAAGTAAACTTAGGCATTTAACACAATACGAAACCTCCGCATAATGACGTCACACATGCTCCTTGTATTTTCCTAAACTGGTACAAATAAAATCGACATATTCAGCAACATTATCAAATGTAAAATATATGTAGTTTGCTGTCGTGTCATATATTTGAAATAACCTTGGGGAAACCACAAGTTTATCATGACCTATTTTCTGGCTCATTGATCTATTACGTGGCACAGTGAGCACGGACTTTTGTATCTACGCGCATAGGTGTCTCCAGGCTGATATTCAAACATAGTTTTCCCTGTTCTGCCTGTTTTGTTGTTCACAATATAACTACATTCTTCAAATAATATGTTCATTTGTTTGGTCAATGAAAAAGCTTTCAGTTGAGCCGACACCGAGCTTCGGTGAAATGGAACACGTCTCGAACATTTGCAATCACCAACAGAGAACGTGTGCATCTGCGCGGAAGGCACTGTAAAAAAGAGTTCCCGACAAACATACAATAACCATTTCTACGTATCGTTATTTTAGTAAAAACTGTTGCTTTTTCTTATTTATGTTGATAAAAACATACGCATTTATCTCCAGTTAAAGGCCACATAAGATGCGTGGGCTTGATTCGTCGTTAGATCTGCGCAGACAAATATGTGAAATAGTATAGTAATTGAAATTGTTATACATGCTCCATTTCCCACGAATTTGATTTGTGTAAAACAGTATTAAAATATGTTTTCGTTCTCCGACCGTGCACAACAATAAAATATATATAACGGATTAGAAATGATGGATGTTGGTTTTGACAAAATAACGATAATGAGCAGTGCGGCTTACGCTCGACGGTATTAACTGCCAGACTGGAGCGGTGGCGTTAACAGGCTATTTTCGTTCAGTTGCCTAGATGCGTTTCTTTGTATTTTGTCTCTATTTCTATTATGCAGCTTTTTGTCCCTGAACTTCGTCACAGCTTTCGCCCTCTACCTCCCTTCTTCCCGCCCGCCCCCTTCCTCTCACCTCGCTCCCCTTCTTCCATCCCTCTACCCCGATGTCAGTCTGTTTATAGACACCCCTCCTATCGCACCCTGTGTTCTCCTCAGCGTAAATTAACACCTACTTATTTGTTAGTATTTATTGAACGTGACATTATAGCTATCTTTGTAGCTTATCTGTTTATTTGTACGGTACGATATCATAGATATGATAACGACAACGACAGCAGCGATAACAACATCAACAACAGTAACAGTAACCGTGATATCCCGTCAAAACGCGCCGGTTATAAAACAAGTACGTATCATACATTACACGATCAGACGGTACCCTGTTTCCATATATCAATTTCCTGTGTGAAATGTACACGAAGGAGCGAGACACGACACGTCACATCGGCCGTCGGTCGGGCTCGTAGCCTGTACTGTTGCTCCGGTTAAACCGCTCGATGGCGCGCCGTTTTAGCGTCCAACAAAGCCGCCTGAGGGCGCAGCGAAATGAGCGACTGCACGCGTTGTACAGGAAGAAGTTGGCCGCGAAGTTGCTGTAGTACAGGAACTGCAACACGTGTTGCCATAGCAACGCGGAGCGCGGGAACACGTAGCGTTCGTCGACCAGGTAGACGCTGAACGCGTAGATGCGGAACACGTGGTTCGGCAGATTGAGTACGACGAACAGGCTACTAACGACCAATAGGGAGCGGGTGGTGCGAAGTTGGAACGTGTGACGTAGACTTCCTTTGCTCAGCGCGCCGCCGTTCTTGCGCAGCGTCACGTGACGCATCGGCGCACCCCCGACGTCGCCGTTGCGAACGCGCGACCCGGCCGTGCCCGAGCCTGCGACGGCAAGCAGCGGGACGCCGTTGCGGGTGGCCGGGTCAAATGGGTCGTCCACCCCACCGCGTAGTCTGGGCGGCGACGACATGTGTAGGCCGGCTCGGCGACGGTTGAGGAAGTCAACGATCTTCACCGCCATCGCGGCATTGAAGAAGACGATAAGCAGAGACGGAAGCACCATCGTGATGACGGTGTCGATGTTCGTGAAGACACGGGTGATGTAGAGGTAGCGAGGGAGCGCCATGCACATGCCGGTCTTGAGGAATGGCATTTCGAGCACTCCGGACGTCCACAGCGAGAATGAATAGAGCACGACGGCCAACACAACGAGGGAGGACACGACGATACGGGCGTGACGTCTCGTGCACAAGCTGTTCTTGCGCAGAGGATGGTACACGACGACGTAACGCTCAAATGTAAAGCTCACGACCGTCCACACGGACAGGAAACTGTAAACATACATCGTGTAGATGACGAACCGACACCATCCAGTCCGCACGAACGAATGCACGTTCAGATATCTCAACCACACGAACGTGAGCGACACCAGGAATCCGGTGTCGACCGTCGACAGAAACGCCAGGTAGACTGTCGACGATTGATGACGCAGATAGGAGCAAGACAGCGTGACGATCGACAGCGTGTTGCCGATGATGCCGACGACGATGATGAACGGAATGCCGAACATGTTGAGTAGGTGGATGATCCGTTCCAGCACGATGTAGCGACCCGCGTCGAACTCTGACGGATGGACGAACATCGACCCGTTCATGCCGGCTGACGCGTTCAGGAACAAGTCGAACTGGTTCCCGATAATATAGTCGTTAGCCGTCATAGAGAAGTTCGCAAGCGACGCCTCCATGGCTTCACTTCACTTGCACTCGCAAAGAACAACCACTAACGACCACGTCACCGCGCCTATGTTGCATCGTATCAATCTGATACCTACTTATACCATTTTCGGTCTTGCGGCGCAGATCTGCGTTATTGCGACGTTGCGACAATGTTGCGGCCACTGGTGGATCCCTACAGCTGCTCATATAGTGTTGTCAGGCACAGACAATATAGTTGTAATTGCCCGGCCTCGTCGTTGCTCTCGTCTCGCATTAGCCGTCGCCTCAGAAGCACCGAGTGCGTGATCTTCGACGAGTCAACCCCACTGCATCAAACGCCTTTGCGAGGAAGTGATGTTCCCCAGAATCCTACAACAAACAACAAGAAGGTCACACGCAGTTGGTCTCTGGTCGTTCAATCATGCCGCAGAGGTTTGTTATTGTTACGAAGAGCAGCTGTTTAATAAGGAAGACCAGACCGCTTGTTGCATGCGTGAAGACGTCGCCACATATCTGCGATGCGCGTAAACACCATAGTGATGCGTGGATATGTTGGTCCCACGGGGCGGTGACGCCGGGGTCATTATTATCTACACAAAAAACCCAGGTGTCCTTATTACCTAGATCATAACGACAACCTCATCATATTTGGACCCCCCGTGGCACAGAAATACCATCTGGCACAAACATTCAACATCAATAGTTTAAAGAAGAACGCGTACAGTTCTTCTAAGACCGGCCACGTCAATAGCGCATGTATAATGTTTCATCGATATTAACATAAATGTTGCTCTGTTTCGTGGATAGAGCACACGGCGTAATTAGACAATAATACCGTCTTCAAATTGCCAGTCAATACTGGTGCAAACAGCACACCTTCCTGTACTTTGGGCTGGTTCTGTCGGCGAGACCAGGCTAACGACGCGGAAAACAATCAGAAAGAAATAAGTGGAGCAATACATTGAAAAAAGATAAGTAATAAAATGTATTGCTCATGAGTAAATGTGTGCGTGAGTGAGTCCGTGAGTGAGTGCATGGATGTGTGAGTGGGTGAGTGCACGACGGCGTGTGTGTTGAATGCACGTGTGACTGCAGAATAGAGTGAGTGAGTTAGTGAGTGAGTGAGTGCGTGAGTGAGTGCATGAGTGCGTGAGTGCGTGAGTGCGTGAGTATATCAGTTCGAGTGTGAGTGCGTGTGTAGTTCTCAGTGAGTGAGTGAGTGGGTGAGTGGGTGAGTGGGTGAGTGGGTGAGTGGGTGAGTGAGTGAGTGGGTGAGTGGGTGAGTGGGTGAGTGAGTGAGTGAGTGAGTGAGTGAGTGAGTGAGTGAGTGAGTGAGTGAGTGAGTGAGTGAGTGAGTGAGTGAGTGAGTGAGTGAGTGAGTGAGTGAGTGAGTGAGTGAGTGAGTGAGTGAGTGAGTGAGTGAGTGAGTGAGTGAGTGAGTGAGTGAGTGAGTGAGTGAGTGAGTGAGTGAGTGAGTGAGTGAGTGAGTGAGTGAGTGAGTGAGTGAGTGAGTGAGTGAGTGAGTGAGTGAGTGAGTGAGTGAGTGAGTGAGTGAGTGAGTGAGTGAGTGAGTGAGTGAGTGAGTGAGTGAGTGAGTGAGTGAGTGAGTGAGTGAGTGAGTGAGTGAGTGAGTGAGTGAGTGAGTGAGTGAGTGAGTGAGTGAGTGAGTGAGTGAGTGAGTGAGTGAGTGAGTGAGTGAGTGAGTGAGTGAGTGAATGCATGGGAGATTGCATGAGTGCATGAACTCATGAGTGCGTGTGTGTATATGAGTGTGCCCTTCATACGTATGCACCAGCGTGTGCGTTCATGTGCGCGCGTGTGGTTGTAAGTGAATGATTGAATGCGTGATTCGGTGACGCAATTCGTGATTGCTGCTATAACCGCAAAGACGTTTCACGTCAAACCAAATTACATGTTACGCCATCTCGTAATTAAGCCGTGTTGACTGGATCACATAACCGTCAGCGTGTTCCGTGTCAGGCCAAACAGAAATCTGCTCCACTCCGTAAACAAAACGTGTTTTTCATTGTGTAAACGAAGCAGGTTGTTTATCGCCGCGATCTATGACAACAATCATGCTAAGGTTACTTTGAAAACACATCCCCTTATCTCGCATGTCTGCGATGTGTTTATACCAGAACTGTCTTTTCGCAAACCGAAACGCTTGATATGGCTTGTACCTGTCATATACCAATTGCACCCAATCTCTGGAACTGCTAAATCATTGATCGATCTACCAGCGTTGAACCGCCCCACCTCTGGCGGGACAGTACCAAAAGATACAATCTCATTAAACAATTATCGATTAGGTGTCACTATTCTCACTCAGCGCTAATCCAGAAACAACCAGCGAAAAAAAGTAGATTGTAATGGTTCTCCGTGACCCTCTGTTTGTCGGGTGTAACATTTCAAAGCCAATGTAAGATATCTGGGTCAATGCATCTTTCTTGTTGCTAGCTAATAGTTGCGCAACACAGAATGTTTCGGCGCAAAGTTCCGTAATGTTTTATTAGTCGTTCCCGTGTCCTGTCAATACACAAATCAGCGGAGGGACAGACGGGAAGCCCGCCCGCTAATTATAACTAATTTTGACGTGAACGTTCCTGCGCATGCTCCTTCCAACCATCATACACACGCGCGCACTCTACGAACACACGCAGGTGGCTTCATCTTTAACGACTAAGCGAAATGAATTATTTTATTCCCAATCTGAATGAAATGTAATCTAAAAAAATACTGTCCTGATATTCCACTCATTTTTAACCGTCACCCTTTTCAAGGCCCTTTTTTGTCGAGCTTTTCTGTTCATTTTCTGCACAGTTTGTTGCGACACCCAGCGGTCGTTGTGACGTCACCGCAGGTAGCACAGCTAGGATTTGGTGATCTACGCCGTAGCTAAAATATTTTGTATTACACCGTAAAGATAATAATCTTACCGACTGATGTTTCGCTGGATGCACGCAGGAATTTTGTTTTCGTTTGGAGTTACTGCCGTTTGAACATTGCGAATGCTCAAATTTGCAATGGGATTTAATATTGTTTGATATCACAGTAAAGATAATAATCTTATCTATAAGTTTCTTACTGGATGTACCCAGAATTTGCTTTTAGTTTTTGAGTTATTTCCGTTTGAACATCGCGAATGCTTAATCCTGCAATGTATAGGCGGCAGTGGATATTATGCAAAGTTGAGCATTCGCGATTTTCAAACGACAATAACTCAAAAAATTAACATAATTCCTGTGTACATCCAGCGACAAACGTGTACAGTCTGAAACAACAGGCCGCACCGTCGCTAGCCCTGCTGAAAGATAGGGCGCGTTCAGCGGCCCTGCCTGTGGTGACGTCAGCAACATCTGACGTGCTGTGACACACAAATGACCACGTTTGAGCGAGTTTAGCGACATGAGTTCGCAATGAACAGGCTTCTTATTTGGCACATTACTTAACAAGAGTATTAAGTTTATGTACACGAAGTTTCAAAGACATTTAAAATTTCATTTCACTTAGTCTTTAATATTTATTTATCATGGAAGGAGCGCATAAGTAACTAAATACTAGCTGTGCACAAACAAAAACAAATAGGGCTACGGTTTGCATCAAGGTTAGGATTACGGGTAAGTATTTATACAAATGTCCGTACAGATTTAGAACTACTGTTTCCTGCATAAACCAGAATCTCGCCACACACGATGTTCCTAGTGTTTCCCGATACGTCCAAGACAAAAACAAAACGACGCCGTCCACAAAAGACAAACACTGGGAATACCACACACACCTCAACCTGCAGTCGTTAGTCACTAATTCAAGGCTATTACTTTGAAAAATGTCAGTATCACGCTGTGTTTAGACACGAATCCATCTGTCTAATCAAGAAAAAGGTCAGATAGAAATGTTAGCCGGTTGATTTCTGGGAAGACGTAAGCGAGAATGACACATGACGGTGTACACCGCGCAGAGGTAGCAAAACAGTGAAATGGCGGGCTGACTTGTTGATTGTTAGACACGTATACACGTATATTCATGGGGGAAAATGTTAGGAACAAGAAAAAGGTAAACCGCAATTAAAGTGGGAAGACTGTGTAATAAAAGGAAAGACAATGGAGGTTGCCGGAGGGGAGAAGGGGAGGAGGGGAGTAGGGGAGGAGGGGAGGAGGGGAGGAGGGGAGGAGGGGAGGAGGGGAGGAGGGGACGAGGGGACGAGGGGAGGAGGGGAGGAGGGCAGGAGGGCAGGAGGGCAGGAGGGCAGGAGGGCAGGAGGGCAGGAGGGGAAGACAGGAGGAGGAGAGGAGGGGAGAAGGGGAGAGGGGGGAGAAGGGGAGAAGGGGAGAAGGGGAGGAGGGGAGATGAAGAGGAGAAGGTGAGGAGGGGAGAAGGGGAGAAGGGGAGAAGGGGAGAAGGGGAGAAGGGGAGAAAGGGAAAATATATTGTAATGTATGAGAGCCACGAGGAAGACAACACGAAGATACTAAGTCGAGACAAACGCTAGTTATGACACGTGCAGACACTTCACGTACAGAAAGCGGTTCTTAACCTCTGGGTCGCGATCCAAAACTGGGTTGCCAGGCTATTTTAGTGGGTCGCAAAGAGTATCCAGTGTCTCCGAACTTTCCTTTATTGTCCCGCCTGTCCATGCCAGATGCATGCGAGGCGCATTGTTTATCTTAAATGCGTCTTGAATTTCAAATAATTACACACGGCATGACGAACAATTTACGACAAAATATGTCGAGTGTCTTTTAAAGTCACGGCTGTGTTATGGACGAATCTTAATATGTTTGATGCTACCGAAAATACGTCTTCCATTCCCAGGCAGAATTTCAGTCGAAAGCGTCTTGTATAATCCTACTGGTCAAGTTTTACATCTGCAGCAGGACTAAACAGAATACACCGATTTTAACGTCGTTCGCCGTGCTGGAAATTCGTACACATGTCTGTTCGCTTGTTGTGTTTGTCTATTCTGTATATGCTATACACGAAACCAACTGACGTGCTTAGGTGTTTCCTATTGAGACAGTTGTCAGGCTATGCTTAATAAAATGGTCGAAGACAAAACCAACCGCCTGGAAGAAGAAGAGATCTTTCAGAGACACGGGTGTGTTAACACAGTCGGTGTGGTAACAGGAAACACAAATATTATTCTAAAAGACCTTACTGTTGCCGTCGGGCCTGCGTTAATCTGCTCACTGTCAGTCAAACCAACGGTCTACGTACATTCTAAATCATCGGCTCACATTATATTTGCCTCAGAGGCAGTCTGCCTACTTAATGAATTACCAGCCAAAGATCGTTAGTTCGCGTTCTGGCAACATAGTATTATAACGTGATTCACTTCGCAAGAAGTGATGTAAGATGGCGTATTCACCTGGGCGCGGCGTAGTACATGTAATTGAATTACATTTTTGTGTTACAAATAAGAATTGCCTATTACGTAGCAATAGCCAACGTCATCATGTCTTACGTAATTACAAAAGCAATTAGCGAGGGTTTGTTCACTTCGGCTCAGTCGTAGCGTCGAGCCAGATGATTTAGACGCCACAGGAGACGTATGTTCACCAGCTGGAGGTTGAACCATCAGACAACAGCACATGTAGACAGGCAGAAACACACGCACTCTCTCTCACGCGCGCGCACGCACACGAATATATATATATATCCACACATATAAACTCATACGCACAGACGCACGAATAATCACTCACAAGCACACATACGCACAGATAGACCCACACGCATGCACAACCATACATACGCATATACACATACACACGCACGCACACACACACGCACACACGCACACACGCACACACGCACACACGCACACACGCACACACGCACGCACACATAAACACATACGCACAGACACACGCACAATCAATCACAAGTACACATACGCATACACACACACGTATACACACACACATACACACACACAAAACACACAAAACACACAAAACACACAAAACACACAAAACACACAAAACACACAAAACACACAAAACACACAAAACACACAAAACACACAAAACACACAAAACACACACACACACTGTTGTAGTAGACCACTAAAATCCTCAGATGGCCGATACCCCGACAGCGCTGTACGCTCTACATGTTCGAGGTCCTAGTAATTCAGTAATTGACGGACGCCGAAACCCGGAAATCGTTCAGCATAATTGATACATTTTTCGCTGGGCGTATATCGGTATCGTCCTATAAATACACATATGACACACACTCACGGACACGCATGCAAATCGGCAAATGTACTTCCAACAACACCATAATATATCTACGCTTCGGGGTGTTGCGTTTCTTCAACATGAAACGAATTCCTATGTCACGGTAGAACACATCCACGTGCTTGACACAACACCGGTCGCCATTTGAGCGTTTCGCCATTGACTGACGTGAAGAAAGGTGACGCAGTCATTTGAGCATCGGACTCTCGATCGTGAGATTCCGGGTTTGAATACTGCACTGCCGTTTCAAACCTTGGGCAAGTTCGTTCATTCCACTTTGCCTTAGTTCACTCAGCAGTATGGATAGTAGTAGCTGGCATCCCGCAGTCTCGTGAGATCACGGATCTGTGTCCCTAGTATAGTATGAATAAGTTCCTGGTTAAAGGCAGTGGTGGATTTGGGTGGACGAATGTTCTCCAGGTAGTCACTGCAGGATGGCAGAATTCTTTTCGAAAAAAAACAGAGATGGTGGTCGATTGAACAGGTCCGCCAAGAAGTAAAGTGTAAAGCGCTTTGATCAATCCTGACGACTAGATACTGTGCTATATAAGACCTTACCTTTGTCTTTTTAATACCAGCACCAGGAACGACGAAGCGACCGGTGCGGCGGAGTCCGTGTATCACAACGCGGTGGGCATCACAGCCATGCTGTAGTATGTACTCCGAGTGACAGAAGTCGCTGATACAGCAGTCGCGCTCCCAACTGCACACTGTTGTGTCACGTGCCCTCGTTATCTCATTTCATCTCTACCCCGCGTTACCGCCATTCAATAGTTGACGTTGCGCGCATGATCGCTAGGTGTCGCACCAGGTTCTTCTGTCGATAACCTTTTACGTGAGTGGAGTAATTATTTGACATCACGCATTTGATATTAGTAATATTCTTTATATAGGCCTAACCTATCTCACTACAACATATTACTATGGAAAACAAATGGGTTATTACGTTTGTCTTCGCGAGATATAAGACAGCTATTTTGCAGGTACTAATCCCAGGATTCAACCATGTCCAAGAATTCAGCCATCATTTCAGTAACATTAGAGGATAAACTGGGGCCCCACCTATTGATAATGCCACGAATGAGTCAGTGTGTGATAAAACATGTACAAAGATACTTCTGAAAATTTCGGTACAACAATAAAACACCCATTATAGTTAGTTTATACTTAAGATGTGTCATTATAGCCCATAAACTGACACACAGGACGTTATCCAGGAGATGGTACAGTGTATTAACCTTCTCCTGCTAAATATCAACGGAAGAGTTTATACGGTTAGCTGGTTCCCCGCGAACCTCATACGCGCTCATAAGTGCCGCCATGTCCGATTACGTGTACCACTACGCCACCGTCTAGTACGAATACGGCGGTTTGCAAGTCACAACCTGATAGCTATTTCACACTCATATTCTAATTGCAGTTAGCCGATTCACACTAAATGTTGGAGACTATGTTCTCTATCGCATTGGTTGGTTGCCGGGCGGTTTTCAAATCATTGCGTTTTGAACTCGATGCCCGCGTCATGACGTTACAAAGTAGTTTCGGCCACAATTCAACGTTTATTATTATTAAATCACAACGGCAATGCATTACACGCACAGAGCAAACTGCGCACGCGGGCCATAATTATGTTCTTCTTACAGCCGATATAATGTTATGTCCATTAGGCTGGTTATTTGGAGGTGCTACGTTCAAGCACTATCGCACGAACGCGTGTCTGTGCATGCGTGCCAATCTGTGCCCGCAGACGTGCACGCCACGTGTATCGTTTATAATAGGCCCTATAAAGAAATGCGACAAAACGATACACGCGATATAGATGACTAGTTGCGTTGGCGCATTTCACTTGGTTCTTTTTATATATCGCACTAACTGGATTGTTCAGTCTGAATATCGCTA